>CACRXK020002849.1:26424-40042 GCA_902702795.2 Paramuricea clavata | reverse complement strand
GAGGTCCAGTAAGGATCATCTCTTATTGATCCAGTGTTACTACAGGAGGAAACCTAAACTAAACTAACTTTATTTATACTAGATAGCTCTATCAGTTCTAAACTGTTCTTCCTAGAGGTCCAGTAAGGATCATCTCTTATTGATCCAGTGTTACTACAGGAGGAAACCTAAACTAAACTAACTTTATTTATACTAGATAGCTCTATCAGTTCTAAACTGTTCTTCCTGGAGGTCCAGTAAGGATCATCTCTTATTGATCCAGTGTTACTACAGGAGGAAACCTAAACTAAACTAACTTTATTTATACTAGATAGCTCTATCAGTTATAAACTGTTCTTCCTAAAGGTCCAGTTAGGATAATCTCTTATTGATTCCGTGTTAGAGAACTAAGATTTCGAGCTATACAAAAGGTGGTTATAAGCTGTAAACCACTAAACCTAATCCAACTCCCTCCCCCTAAGGGTCGCGAAGTGTCCGTCACTGAATACAAAGCATTGATTTTATTTCCAGGAAAACTACGGAATCAACGACCCTGTTGCTGTAGCGAAAGTCAAAGAAGTGTATTCAAAATTGGACATGAAAACTGTCTACCATGATTACGAGAAAATTAGTTATGGAAAATTAATGCAACTGATTAACAAAGCACCCAGTGGTCTCCCTAAGGAAATTTTCACTGAATTAGCTGCCAAGATATACAAACGAGATAAATAAATTCATAAAATTCTTCATTTTGTTGTTCTTACTAGAGTTCCAGTCAGGGACGCCGGAAAGGGTGGCGCAGGGGGGGGGGGTGGCGCAGGGGACATCGCCCCCTTGCCCTTTAGTAAGGGGGCAGGGGGGCGAAAGTGCCCTTATAGATAAAAATTCTAACCCAAAAAATATATGGTACAACGATTAAAAAGTATGAATTACGGGTGAAATATACGTAATATTGAAATATATGTGAAATTTTCTGGAATATTGTGTCAAAAATTATATTTTCAAAATTTTTTGCCCTTCTTTTGTTGAATTAAAGTTCCGGAAAGAATTTTCGGAAACGAAATATTAATTAGTGATTTCCCTTACGTCAACATTGCCCCCCTGTGCGCTACCCTCGCTCCGGCGTCCCTGGTTCCAGTGTGAAGCTCGGATGAAACTAGGATGAGAGTTCTTGAGAGTTGACAGTCACGCGATCTGCTTGGTTAGCTGTTCTCAGTATTGCTTTCCCAACACTATCATGTATTCTGTTTAAGTTAAAACATAGTTGGAACACATCAAACCTTTATTTTGTTAATATAGAGCTTGAAATGTCCCTGTAACAATGCGGACTGCCAACTCTTATCAAATCTCACGCTCGTGCCATCCGGGCTTCAGTACATGATCGTAATCTCATCAATCGGTGCATTTTTAAACAATTCTCAGCGGGTAAATTTGATTTTAATTTATGCTGTCCCCTTTGTGCCTTTGTAAAACAATTTGTGTGTTTACACAGCAGATGAACAAATAAAATTAAAAATTCTTGATGTAAATTTTTTTAACTAGACAACAATGATAATTAAACAGGATTTAAGTATTTTTGTGTGCGTTAAAACATTAAATATCAACAATTTTGTGTGAAAATCGTAGCTTTTTACCACATGTGACATGTCCAGCTCATTCTTGGGATTTTGAAAAGGTTTATGCTTAATCAATGCGCGTGTCTTGCTGTTAAATTTGATATTCCTTTTATTCGTTAACGAGGTAATTAGAAGCGCAGCTATGCAATAACGGCGAAAATAATGAGAAATAATTTCTCTTATTCAATGTCTGTTTGAACACAAAATTAAACAAGCACATTGTTTTGCCTTTTCTGTGGGAGTTTCAGCAGCTGGACAAAGGTTGACGGCTTTCGGAAAAAAGCTAGTGTAATGAGCTGCCCTCGATGTAAAGTGAATATCACAAAAAGTTTAGAACTGAAAAGCCTTCCATTCCAAAATTCTAAGCAAGCGTGTTGCAATTTCGTAGTTTAATTGGAATCGGGCATTTAAACCTTTCAGGGCGAGATATTTAGTTGAATTTGTGCAAATATTTCGGCGTAACCAGGCAAGGATTCGGCTGGAAAATAATGCAAGCAAGAAAGAGTCGTTCTCACGACAAAATAACAGCGAATGATTCGTATTTCTCTGGCGACGAAAGCCAACCAAGCAACCATGGGAAAGCAAGGAATTTGTGTAAGTATTCACTAAACTAAAAGTTAAACAACTACCTGTTGATGTGAGGCTAAGCTTGACAGAACATGAGCTACATGCTTGCTTGACTTAATCCCAGCTTGGGACTCCTGAAATCTGGTCCAGTGTAGGTAGTATTCTACAGTAAGCTGCTGGAAAAAAACAGTCTTAAATCAGAGAAGATCCTTTGTCTGAAGGCTAGTGAGATTTCAAGTACTTTTAATCTTCTCTGGCAGTTGAGACACAAACCAGAACAGCCGTAAGTAAAATCTTTAACGGCATTTAAGAACTTTTATGATTGAATTATTTCAGCTTCACGTCGGCGTCGTTCTACAAAAGAGCACAACAAACGTAACTTACTCGCGAAGCAAAATCAAACTGCAGAAACTTTACAATGGTAAGTGGACGAAATGGTGTTGATGGTCCGTAATGGTTAACGTATGTGTCTTTTATCTCTGTGACCAGATTTGTGAGAAGATTTGAGAAGAGTACAAGTACTCCGTTTTCTTCCTGGTCAACAAAGGATGACTCTAAAGGCTGCATTCCAGTTACGCGTTTTTCATACGTGCGTACACGCACGTAAAAGTTGAAATACATATAAATATGTTAAAATACACAAGTAAAATCATACACAAAACTGAATGTTGTCCTTTTATAAATTTAGTTATTTCAAAAGTAGGATGTAAAGCGAATTCAACTTTTACGTGCGTATGAAAAACGCGTAACTGGAATGCAGCCTTTACTGAACTTCTAGGAAGAACAGTTTAGAACTGATAGAGCTATCCAGTATAAACGAAGTTAGTTTAGTTGAGGTTTCCTCCTGTAGTAACACTGGATCAATAAGCTAGAGATGATTCTTACTGGACCTCTAGGAAGAACAGTTTAGAACTGATAGAGCTATCCAGTATAAATAACGTTAGTTTCGTTTAGGTTTTCTCCTGTAGTAACACTGGATTAATAAGAGATGATCCTTACTGGAGATGATCCTTACTCTAGGAAGAACAGTTCAGAACTGATAGAGTTATTCAGTGATAAAGTTAGTTTAGTTTATGTTTTACACCACAACCGCCAGACGTTAGATCATGATTGTTTCTTGTTGTTTTCTGAAGGTTATCGGAGAACTACGAGCTGATCCAAGGTGTTTGTGTCCCGAGATGCGTGCTGTATACTCACTACCTGGACTTTTGCAAGAAGAGAAAGTTTTCCGCTGTTGGTCCAGCGACATTTGGCAAAGTAAAGAAACCTAGAGCTGTAGCGTTTGTTTATCCTCAATGGACCTTGCAATGAATTTAAAACTGACGCTGTAATTCGATCATGATTTCAGATTATCCGACAAAGATTCCCCAAATTGACGACAAGAAGATTGGGAACGAGAGGCCAGTCAAAGTAGGTGGTTGATCTCAAAAATATTGACATTTATAGGGCACGAAATTTGTACTGCACCACAGTGCTTAGTAAAACGCACCCACTCATTTTAACTGCATAATTTTGCTGCTATAAGAACATAGTTGAATAAGTATTTTTTATGTGTGTTGGTGTTATGTACTCAGGTAAATATGATGTTTGTGGTGTTACTCTGAGTGTGCATCCACATCGGGAAAGCGGAAAAGTTTAGTGCCTGACCGCGGTAGGAATCGAAAGGTCGCGCGAGTTCGATTCCCACCGTGGTCAAGGCAAACATTTCAGCTGGCTCGGTGTGGATATATGCACACTCAGAGTAACACCACAAACATCATTGAATAAGTATATATAACCTTGATGTTTTTAGATATCATTACTATGGTATATCTATCAAGGAATCTTCAGTCTACTACCATTCTGTATATTCAGGAAAAGGTTTAACCAGGTTTGATATAATTTCTTCTTGAGTTTTGCTCCTGAGTCATTAAAGATTGGAAGAAATTTCCACTAACTTTGTTTTTTTATTGTTTGCATAGGTTTTCAGGCACAGAAGGAAGCAAGAAGGTTAGAATTGTGTTCGAGGGGAACTAGGATGATCTTTCTGCGCTGTATTTCACTCTTTTTCATCCGGGAACTTTTCCTCTGACAAGCAAAATCATTTCTCGCATTATAGACCGACCAAAATAGCAAAGTCAACATCATTTAATATATGTTCAACGACAAGTCTGACAAGAGTGACAAGTAATAACTATATATATATTTTTGTTTAGCAGGGAATAACAAAGAAATTTAGTGTTGACAGGAAAGGCGGTAATACTTTGCCAGAGTTTCCAAACGCATCCGAAATGATATTGAATGAAAATCTGTCGGTTGAAAAGGTACAGTAATAGGAGTCTTTTTTCATGTAATTACGATGAATTATGTATATATTTCGTTGGTAAATTTATGCATGGCATGAGCGGCAAGGCGTGCATGCTTTGAATCTTCTTGAAAACGATATCATTGTACAATGTACGTGATCATTGAAGAATATCCTATCTCTAGGTTGAAACATTCATCATAATGTATCGCACTCATTGTCAGCGGTTGCTGGATACCGTTATGAACGCGAATTTTAATGAGGTACATGAATCTCTCTCATAATATATATATAGTCACTTAAAGAGCCTCCAGATAGGAGAATACGTTAGAAAGAACCGATAGAGCTATCCAATGTCATTAGTTTTGTTCAGACTTTTTTCTCTTGTAACACTGGACTAATAAGGAATGCATGACTCTTACAGGTTCTCTAGGGAGAACAATTTAGAATTGATAGAGCTATCCAGTATAAATAAAGTTAGTTTAGTTTAGATTTCCTCCTGTAGTAACACTGTTTCAATAAGAGATGACCCTTACTGGATCTCTAGGAGGAACAATTTGGAACTGATAGAGTTATCCAGTATAAATAAATTAAGTTAGTTTAGTTTAGGTTTTCTCCTGTAGTAACACTGCAGTGTTCAATAAGAGATGACCCTTACTGGATCTCTTGGAGGAACAATTTGGAACTGATAGAGTTATCCAGTATAAATAAAGTTAGTTTAGTTTTAGGTTTTCTCCTGTAGTAACACTGGATCAATAAGAGATGACACTTACTCGATCTTATATTGCATGGTTAAGCAAAGAAAATCTTGTTTCTAGGTTGATAAATTTTTACTTCATTTTTGGCGTGGCATGCCTCAACACATGATTCCAGTGCTGGAGTGTGACGCAGTTATTGATATCATTGTCGTCTGTGATTCACTGCTGTACAAGGTTCGCCACAAATTATAGAAAATGTTATTTATGTGTGTTTTGATGTTGTGTACTCAGGTGAATATATAATGTTTTTGATGTTTCTCTGAGTGCATATCCACACTGGGCAGGTTGAAAAGTTAGCCTGATTTCCACCGTTGTCAGGCTAACTTTTCAGCCTGCCCAGTGTGGATATACACCGCTTAGAATAACATCAAAAACAAAATGTAATTTTTATAGAATTTTATGTAGAATCCCATTGTGTTTATCGCTTCAGATATTTAACGATGTTCTTGTGCCCTCGTGCATCCAGGATATCCCAGACAGGTGCGATGGTGAAAATTACATACAAATTATACAAATAATCCCAACAGATAATGCTACACTTATTCACCATTAAGCTGTCATGGCTTGTGGAAGAAGTACTAAGTTAGAAAGCTGCCAAATAAGGATGCAACTACCTGAATACAGACAGAACTTGGACCAAAAACTCTTTGTTGGGAACGATATATGATTAATATATATTAATATGCACAAATGATCTAAAAAATGACAGTATATATGCACTATACCAACTTGTAACTTATGATTATAGCCTGAATAGGTTCTTATTTAAAGCGGATCTAATTAAAATATTTTAGCCTAGCAGGTTCTCAAATTCTAGGTTCTTATATTCGGGGTTTTACTGTAACCTAAACAACTTTAAAACTTATCAAGCTTATTGTTTTCAGTCTTACGGAAGAAATTCAGGATTTTGCCATCAGCTTTGTGAAATCTCTTGAATCCTGTTTAGAAAACACACCAGCTCTTTTGAAGAGCCAAAAACTTCGAGGTAACTGATTAAAATCTTATAAACTTTGAGACTTTTGGTCTGTTTATATTTAAATTTTTCTTTTTTTCATATTTTAGTTGCCAAGAATTTTGTGCGTTTGCTTAAAAGAAATATGACCTTCATTAATTTAGCTCAGGTATATAAGAATATATTCGCAATATGTAGTGCCTTCATTCTGCTTTGATTTGGTTTCCTCCAATAAGGGACTAGTCATAAAGTTACTGCTAGGGTGTGCTGGAGGTAAATCACAAATTTTGCCAATAAGTTTGGTGACCCATCTTAGGATGTAGATAAAAATTTCAAAGCCCATGGCCATCTAATCTTGCCAAATTTGGTGGCCCAACCGTGGACATACCAAAAAATTGGTGGCCCATCGATCCATTACTGGATCATTCTTTAAGAAGAATTGTTTAGAACTGCTAGAACTATTCAAAGTTAGTTAGTTTAATATAGTTATTATTGCTATAATCAAATATAGATTTGTATAATGTTTTTAATTCCTTTAGACTGCCCGTCCAGTGTTCTTGAGCTATGAATCCATGTCAGGAATATTGAATGAGTTTCGTTGCCTTGACCTGAGAAATATTTTGTCTGAATTGTTGTTTTTAACGGAGCAAGAAGACGTCGAGTTACCTGTCCTGTTGATGTGTAAGTATACCTGGAATGTCGTTGACGAAAGTCCTGTAAACTAAACTAACTTTATTGATACTGGATAGCTTTATCAGTTCTAAACTGTTCTTCCTAGGGGTCCAGTAAGGATCATCTCTTATTTTATCCAGTGTTACTACAGGAGGAAACCTAAACTAAACTAACGTTATTTACACTGGATAGCTCTATCAGTTCTAAATTCTTCTCAGTTCTTCTTCCTAGATGTCCAGTAAAGATCATCTCTTATTGATCCAGTGTCACTACAGCTAGGAGGAAATTTAAACTAAACTAACTGTATTTATACTGGATAGCTCTATCAGTTCTAATTATAGACTCTTCTTCATCGGATTCATGCACTAACGATATCCCTTCTTTGTCTTTCAGTTATGGAAGAATTTGAAAATCTTCTGGTCAAGCAAGCTCCAATCGAAGCATATGCAGAATGGTTTGACAGCATCGTGGAAGAATATGTACTAAAAGATAAAGTATGTGCTCCACAAGAATTTGCTTCCGTTGTCAAGTGAAATCGTCTGGTGTTAGACAGAGAGAATACTAAAGTCAACATCTCTTCTTTTCAGACAAAGCTGGATGATGCGTCAGATAATTTATCCAAAAGGTCGGAAACATTTTTGACAAGCTGGTCGTTTATCACTTCTCGTATATTGCAAGAACTTACGTTGAAAGGAGCACCGATGTTCGGTAAGTCCAATGATTTAACTATTGATGATTTAATTGATAAAGCTATCTACGTAGCATAAATAAAGTTATTTTATTTTTCAGGTTCGTTTCAGTTGATCATTATGATGTTTGAGGAATATATTCTTCTTATAATTGAGAATCAAATGATAGCGCAACTGGACGAAGACTTGAAGCTTGGCCTAACACGACACTTGAGAAAATGTATGTCCTTTTGACACTTTTAAAAATTTAGTCCTAAAAACACTTTCTTGACAAATTGTGATTCTTGTAACTCTGATTATAAATTTTTATATATTGGCAGTTCGACTGTTTAATTGTTTGCTACGTGTTCATTTAGGTTCAGCAGAAACATCAGGTATTGAACAAAGTTCCAAAACACAAAACTCAGAAGACAGCCAGAAGCAAAATGTCACAAACAAACAAACCCAAAAGCAACAGCCTTCAAAACAACGAGCTGAACCCGCACAAGACAAGGAACAACATTTGCATTTGTTTCAAAATATTCAACAGGAAATCCAACAATTTGAAACCTCTAATAGCCAGCAGTCCAACGCACAACAATATGAAGTTCAAAAGCATTCATACTACAATTTTGCGCAGCAAACAACCCAGCCGCAATTACATGCCCCACCCCAGGACAATTTCCCCACCGGAGAAGTGTACCTAGGGATCAATGCTATACCGTCGGAGATTTATCGAATTGAAAATATCAGAGACAATCAAGGACATGTATACAATTCAATGTGTGCACAAAATGAAGACAATAATTTTAGTTTTTCAAGGGTTGCCACAGAAAAAAATGGTCAAGATTCGTCACAGGATGCTTGTCATAATTTTCAGGTTTATTCAAACCACTTTGAGACATATCACATAAAAGGTCAGCCTGGTCAAGGTCAATTTTTAGGTCACTATCAAGGTCAAACAGTTAGTCAAGGTCAAGTTCAATATGTGTCTCAAAGTTACCAAGGAAAAGTTTTATACCAGGCTAGTATCCATCAAGGTGAAGGTCAAAGTTCAAATCAAGGTCATTTTGAAAGTTCAAGTCTCGGTCAACCTCAAGGTCAAAATTATTTCCATGATAAAAGTCACCAAAATCAAGGTCATCAAAGTGAGGTTTATCAGGGTCAAGGTCAACCGGGTCACCCAGGTCAAAGTCAAACGGGTCATCCAGGTCAAGGTCAACAGAGCAAAGGTCACGAATCGCAAGGTCATCAGGGTCACGATTATCGTCAAGGTTACTTCAAGGATTATCAATATGAAATTCATAACCCCAGTCAAGACTACAGCTCACAAAATCAAGTCAATCACTCAGGCAACCAAAATATCAACTACTACGGTCACGCAAGTGGCAATAACAATTATCTCTATACAGAAAGCATGTCTATAGGTAGGCAAGCAAGCCAAGATAACAGTTCAACCTCTCACAGTAACTTCCCAGAGAAGACAGCCTTGCCTTCATTTTTCCAGCTAAGTTCTCAGCTGTCCAATAATACAAGATTATCTGCAGGATACTGAAAGATTAGTGGTTTCATTTGAAAAGTTCAGAGATAAGGGGGGGGGGGGACAATTTTATAGATATCTAGGGGGGAGGGGAGACTTCCTTTGCAAGAATTGTTTTTAAGAACCTTTGTCGAACTTTTTTTGTTACGGTGCAGAAACTGTGCAGGATTTTTTTTTGTATTTCTTAAAATTCCACTCGTTGCATGTATTTTTTGGAGGATCTACCACTCCTCCCCCCATCACCCACCACCAAATACCACCTAACCACCCACCTCCCGCAGAATATCTGATGGTCTAGCCCTAAATTTATATAATTGATTGGTGTTGTACCACCATCACACAAACAAACATGATGAAAACCATTTAAAATATTGTGAAGATGAAAAATGTAGCTTCAAAATTTCTACTAAGAAAACTTTTCCTTTGTCCGGAAAAGCGCAAATCGATATTCTAAAATATCAACCCAATGCAAACTACCTAAGTTTTGTAAGTATCTCGGATCATTAATTTGCTATATGACCAGCGATATTTTTGCAATTTAATTAAAATGTCATCAAACATTTTTATAATAGCATTGTTAAGCAAATTAGGAAATCTTGTGTCCATTCTTGCATAAAATATTATAATTGTGTATATAAAACTACGACGAAGAAATTAAAGAGAAACCACTAAACCTTTATTGAATAATTGTGATATTTTAACCAATTTTGAATACCAGTAACGTCCTAGAAGCTTAGAATCCTTTCTGGATTGAAAGATTACGAAATTACGTGTAGTGAGCTCGTTTGTGATTCAAAATTCATTCGTTGTTTGTCTGGGAACTATGGACAAGGAATGTCTCGACTCTGGAAATTCCTTAGTAACAAGAACTGAAGAATACAGTACTGAAATCTTTCAAGGTTTGAGTCGATTGTAAATTGAAATACAGTTAGATTTTTGTAACATTTTAGTGACATTTTGCTACAGTTTGGTTGGTGGATTTGGTTAAATCGTAGACACAGAATCGGTTTCTGTATATTCGGCTGATGGTCGAATATAGGTGATTGTATTTGTCAGTCTGCAGGTTTTAACCGCAAAGACTTTGTATTTGTCGTTAAAATAAGACCAGTTGAAAACTGGCGATAAAGATCTACAAACACAGCTTAAATCCTGAAAGAGTTTTGGTATAATTAAAGTTATTAAACCACGACAGACTGAATACAAAGATGACTGTAGGCGATCGGTGTTCGGTGGTAATACAATTGTGTATCTACTTTATTACCCAGGCGTTCAATCTTCTCACTGACGTTGGCATTTTTGTCGACAGTTCCAAAATTCTTCCAGACTGCGATGAAACCATAAACAGCAACTTCACAAACGAAGCAGGCGAATCGGTGCGCTGTTCTGGGAGTGATAATTTCACGTCGACTGCTTTGGAAAATAGTAAAACCGACCTACGTATATTGCAAATAACTATAGCCGCATTTTTCTTGCTAGGAGGGTTTCTGTTCCTAACGCAGCTTTTCATGTACTTTAAATACTTTGTTGCGAGTGGAAGCCCTTCATTTGAACACGATATCGACGATTCGTCATTTTTAAAACATTTTTATAAAATTCATGGCATGATACTAGCCCTAGAGGCAATCCTTCATGATGTACCGTTAGGGTTTATAGTCATTGAGTTGAGTGCCTTAGTCTGGGAACAACCAAATTGTTGGGAATGTGTGGCGATATTTTCAAGTGATACACCAGATGAGGTGTCTCTCTCGAAGACTAATTTATGGCTTGGTATAAAGTTGGCATCGCTCGTTCCTATTACGTTTTATAAAGGTAAGTGAAGTGACTTTAAAAGTGCTTACGTAAACATATATCTCGTGACCATGGGTACGAGATAGATCTCACAATGGATCGCCCATTCCTGAAGTATATTAAAGTGTGACGTATTTCCTTGGTCTACAAAGCCTCTTTTCCATTCATCACAAAGAACTGAGCGAACTCGCTCCGAGTGCTTTCACACCCACTCGTGCTTTGTGTGCTCTTGGAATACACACGCAAAAAGCTCACATCTTGTAGCAAGTCTGCCAACAAGTTGTGTTCGCACTGCTTGTCCCAAGTTGTCAACAAGTATGGAAGAACATGTTCACAGTTGTAACAATTAGCTTGTTGATACACTGTCGTGATACAGTTATGATATAGAAATATTGTTACAACCAAGTCCTCAACAGCTTATTTCAAATTTGTTGCAACAACTAGGAACAAACAGTGCGAAATTGTCGTTAGCTTGTGAACAGATTTGTAACAACTTGTTTGCACACTTGTAACAATTTCTGTAACAACCTGTAAACCTCATATGACCGTTGACCGCTCTCAATACCCTGCCCAGATCGCCCTGGAAATGATGTTATCACTTCTTCTCTTCCAGGAATGTTTCCGATGTTCATGTGGATTGGTGGACCTTTCTGTGGCATGGATTGTTACATTTGCCGTGTTTGTACAGTCATACCTTGCGGGTTTCTCGCCACAGTGTTGCTGATGACTCCCCTTTGTGGCGCGATCCTGAACCGGCTTGTTCCGATCGCGTCGGGGATCGACGAAGGCATTGCGAACACCGTCTGGTCGATCGGGCTGATATTCTGGGCGATTACAATTCTAGTGGTGACCTTTCTCTGCGTGTGTTGCGTGCCCGCCTGCAGAAGGTGTTGCTTCAGATACGGGCCGTGCAAGTGGTGCGGGTTGGACTGCTGCGGCTTGGGAGAAAAGCCACGAGAGACAATCAAGAAAGACGAAGCTGAAGCATAATATCAAGTTTACGTTTACCGATACTGGAGAGCTTTCTGTAGCGGCGCGAAAAAGCACCTATCCGATACGGAATGTACAACATTACATTATTAATCAGTTCACTCCTCAATGGGGCTTTTCAGTGACCGACTACATCAAGTATTACATTTACGCTTACTTATGTTACTTACTTAGCCTATTTAGCCTTAGACTATTTATCTCTACAACAATTGTGGTCAACTTTGGCACTGTGGGAGGAAACTTTGGCCCTGTGGGAGGAAAACCCACGACTTTCGGCAGAGCGTTGACTGACTCTTTTCACATGAGTTCGTAGCGATCACTTTCATTTTCTGATTTAAACATTTAGAAGCGATATAACATTTTGACATATGTTAATTTTATGATGCGCTATTATGCAATTATTTTTATACCAAAAATGCTACATCGTGAAACTCACATATACATATACAATATCACAAACTTCAGTTACATTTTAAAGCAACCAGATCTTTCGTGCGCGCTTTCGCCCCTCTTAATTTGTCGGCTGAAAACTGATTCACAGTGCGCGGTCCCTAGCTGTACACCAAGTGAATTAATCATTCAATTTTTTATTAATCATTTATACTAGTATCAGTATGGTTTAGTAAATACTGAAGTTCTCTGAGTTTGGACAAAGTTGACTGCGGTCTCTCCTGTATTCATTCCCAGTTGACAAAAAGTACCAGCTTAATTATGTGGTGCAGCGGAAATTATTTATTGAATATGGAAAAATTGGGTTTTTTTGCAATTTACCATTCACAATCGCACTGTTCTGTTAGTAAATTAAAGGACAATGGCAATAAATTTTTTTATTCCTGATATTGGTAAAACTGGACCCCCTGATTACGAATATGCCATTAGTTTTCATCAAAAATGTTTTGTTCTCGAGTTATTTCACCATAAATATTCAGTACGTCCGCCATCTTGGATCGATTTTCAAAAAAATTATCTTTTGGGTCACATGACGTGTGTGACGTCAAGAGCAGGGTAGAATCAAAACAACAAATATATTTTATTAGGCGCATATTGCGACTTCGTACTTCTAGTGAGAAATTTGGCGCTTTTTCATCACTCGGATGGAAAATATCCACGATATCAAGTAGATAAGGTATTACCTTATCAATTTGAACCTAAACTGGGCTTACAAACAAGCGATAGCGGTGACGAGAGCGACTCCGAAGAACAGAGTGAATCGTCTGACGAGGAAATCACGATGTGTAATGTGTTTGAGGTCGAAAATGCTTGGCGCATTGCACATTGAAGCCAAAAGATATTGAATTGTTTTGTTGCCACGATAAAGCGTTAGACTACGATGAATAAGATGCATGATTAAAGGAGGCTGAAACCCAAGGGGAGAAGTGCTCGACTGCCTTTACAACACTGTCAATACATGCAGAATTGAAAGCAAACATGCTTGTCGGAAGGGCTATTAAATAGACGTTTGTCGCTATCTTGAAGATATTAAACTGGCCTCTGGATGACAAAGATTTGGACAAGATACACAAAATTTATAGACTAGTAGCTTCCAACGATGTTCGCGTTGGGTATTTCAGATTTTGGGGAATAAGAACAGAAGGCCACTTCACGGCATGCGTGTGTTCACACAATAATAGACAAATCCCATTATAGAGTAATTTTAAAACTAGGCAAGGAGATGCAAATAAATCACGACAGCTAGAAAGAGCATACTAAAATGAGTAAAATTGCAAAGTTTAGTTGCGAAATGTTGTAAAATGCGGAACATATAGCCTTGCAAAGTTTGCAAATTTTGTATACTTTTGTATTG
>CACRXK020002849.1:0-25497 GCA_902702795.2 Paramuricea clavata | reverse complement strand
ATTGAAAGCAAACATGCTTGTCGGAAGGGCTATTAAATAGAAGTTTGTCGCTATCTTGAAGATATTAAACTGGCCTCTGGATGACAAAGATTTGGACAAGATACACAAAATTTATAGACTAGTAGCTTCCAACGATGTTCGCGTTGGGTATTTCAGATCTGGGGGAATAAGAACAGAAGGCCACTTCACAGCATGCGTGTGTTCACACAATAATAGACAAATCCCATTATAGAGTAATTTTAAAACTAGGCAAGGAGATGCAAATAAATCACGACAGCTAGAAAGAACATACTAAAATGAGTAAAATTGCAAAGTTTAGTTGCGAAATGTTGTAAAATGCGGAACATATAGCCTTGCAAAGTTTGCAAATTTTGTATACTTTTGTATTGCGTGCGGAAATTGCTAATTTTCGGCCCAAATGTGGTAGCAATTAACGCACGCAATACAAAAGTATACAAAATTTGCTATGTTTTCCGCATTTTACAACATTTCGCAACCAAGCTTTGCAATGTTACCCATTTTAGTATGCTCTTTCTAGCTGTGGTGATTTATTTGCATCTCCTTGCCTAGTTTTAAAATTAGTCTATAATGGAATTGTGTATTCGAGAGCAGTTTGGGGCTTTGAGATTGTCATGTTTGAATGTTCATTTATTCAAATTTGGCTAAATCTATACTCTTTTAATAATAATTCTATAGTATGTGCCGATTACATGAAGCATTTTCAAGCCTGGGGATAAACTAGTTTTATACTGTTGACAGCGTTGAAATTTGTTCAATAAAGTAGCCCTCGGCCTGGGTGCTCGAAACAGGTTTGAAATTTAAACTGTTTTTGAACTGAGTCAAAATCCAAGGTTGAAGATCCTCTAATTCCTTCGATGTAATCAGCTTTATTATATAATGTGCAGCATGCAACCCCAATTTCCTACAACAAATGTTATTATAATTTGCAATTGTCCTATTATCTATTAAAGTGCAGTGGTGTATATATTAATGCTTTATTAAAATTAAGTTTATAAACAAATTTGTTCTCATTATTTATATCACAAGAACATCAAAACGATTTTTGCACGCGAATTGCAAAGAATCAAAACATATTCTCAGTCATTTTATAGTATTTATTTATGCGATATTGTTCCTGTTGATGTGGTCATAGCCGTGATCACCGAGAACAGTAAATATAAAAGTCCACAAAGTAGGCGAGCATATTGTCATATTGACATAGTACCAGACTATGCATATGGCCAATCATTTATAATCTAAGAGCTTTTACCGCCGAAATCAACGCGTTTATTTCAAAAACACAGCTGAAACACACAGTAGAGTAGTAGCGCTAAATTTTTACGCAGTTATACAAAAAAATTTGGAGTTCATCCGCACTTTTTGGTCAAAATCTTCATAGAATGTGTTCGCACGCATACTATTTTATATTGACAATATTTGTTTCCCCTGCTCTTGACGTCACAAATTTATTCTCACATAAATTAGCATACCAGGTTTTTTTCAAGATGGCGGACGACTGTAGAAAGTTTTATGATATTTCTGAACAACTAAACGCGATAGACAAGTGAAAATACGTAATTAAGTATTCCGTAGGTATGTTTAATAGATATCGAGAATAAAAAAATTTATTGCCATTGTCCTTTAAGTAATTAGTATGAGACCACAGGGCGCCCAATTTCAGTCAGTGTGCCACAAAGGTTTTGAACAAATATATGTTCGTATTAACAGCATGGCTGGGGGTTTACCAATTGAGCTGAAATGTTCTTCCGTTGGTAAACAATATCTTTATAACTATTATCGTTATTAATTAAAACTTCGTTTCTTCATCTTCCTGTATTTAACTTTTCAGTCAGCTTAGAATACAAATCCTACCATGAACGGCTGTCTTTAACTTCCCTAGTGTCACCCATGATGACGTATTTTCTTTATTAAAGCACAAATCCTGCAATGCGAATGACCATTTGGTTTTCTTTCCCCCTTCCTTGGCCTTATATCTGCGCGCATCGATTAGCAGCATAACTTTTGAATGGGAGTATATATTCCACGCAATGCAGCTTTCTCCCCTACGAAGAAACGAAGTAAATATTTACAAAACAGTCAGATGTTTTTAAAATCTCATACGATGTGCTTGCTAAACAAATATTAGAACGAAAGTTGTGCTGTTTTTCAAAACGATACGATAAACAAATTGCATTCCATCTCTGGCTCACGAGAACTTTCCATAGGTGGGCCTCACTAAATATCGCCCAAGGTTGTTGACCACCATGTTGTGAAATGTCCCACTTAGTGCAACGCTTCTAGCATGATTTATATACCAGATTTTCTGCTTTCTAGTACAACAGAACTCTTCCTTTAAATTTGTACACTTTACTCAACAAGAATGCATTTATAGCATTCAATAATGAGATAATAAGACCATACCTTTTAGCTTTTAAAAGCAAACAATGTACTGTACAAAACTTTACAAATATTTTCGCAGTCAAAATGTCGTTAAAATTGACATTTAATCCAATTGACATTCACTGTACCAACTGGAGGAATATTTGGAGAATGGCCCTTTTGTATATACGCTTAATAAATGCATGCATGCCTAGTATCTTTGGCCTATACGCAGTTGAACATAAAGTAAGCACAACCCATAACTTTATACAGACTCACTAGATTAAGTCATTCCATCCTGTTTGGATGACTGAGTTTACTGAATGCCAATAGCACTTCCATCATCATGTTGAAAAATGTATTAATTCTTTCCCATGAATATAGTATTTCATGTTTCGTATAATCCTTCTGGATAATCCTCTGGATTAGTGGATTATTTGTGTTTCCTGGCTGAGGGTACATCAGTGCAAGGTCATATCATAGAGAGATCTTCTAGTCTCTTGTAAACATAAAATATTCTTAGATGTTAGTTAAATACAGAGGTAGATAAATAGATGTTCTTTAATGTTGCATGCAGGTTATGATTTCGTACAGAACATTTATATTCTAAGACGCTTGGATGGCAGAATTGTCAGAGCCCTTTCTCAGATCGTAGCGGACTTATGACACTTTTGTGAAGAGTTTACCGCGGGCATGCAGATAGCGGTGGTATAGGAGTCTTGAGTGGCAGCCAGTTAGGAAAAGCCTGAGCCTTTGACTCGACCAGGTCGAGCTGCGTCCTCAGCTCAGCTTTAGAACTGAAAATACGCGGAGTGATTATAACTAGAGAATACTTATGATTTAAATGTGGTTTACAGGTATAAACTATTATAAACTGGCCGTTGGGAAAGATCGTGACTCTATTGTTACGACCACATAGAAACCAGGCTTAGGAAATAAGTGCAAAGCTGATTTGTGATGGTGGTAATGGTGGTCTGTCCAGGGAATCATTCAGCCTTTAATCCACTCTAAACACTACGTGACCTGATAAGCCATCATGTTTGAAAAGGATTTCGATTTTTCCTATATTGTTGTAATTCAAACTGTTGAAATATAAAGCCAATTAAGAATTACTTTCGAGTGAACCTGCTAGTGTTTAATTATACAAACCATGCCCGAAGTCATAACATAATCTACGAAATCAAAGCACAAACAAATAAACACTTTAATACTCTTGAAAAAAAGCAAACATATAATTAAGACAGTGCTATCGGAATAATCTACATGACAGCTGATCAAAACATAAGATTACTATATCTTTAAGACCTTAAAAACTCTGGTATCTATTCTATTGTTTTTGTAAGGTTTTGGAACACGTTTAGATCTATGAACACTACTATTGTGTGTTAGGAAGAAGTTTATGAGATAACCAATGTTGTTTAATGGTGTTTTATTTCTAAATTTTGACCAGCTGTTGATGATATTTGGGTGAATAAATTGATTTGATTGTAGCCAATGGCGCACAGTTTGTGGTCTGAGCGTCACACTATGAAAGGCTATATTTGTTTTGATTCTGACTGGGGAGAGCTCGGTTAATAGCGCGCATTGTTGGGACAACATTTAGCTGTGTTGTTGATGGACACGAATTGTTTCAATTAAGAACCCAAATTGTTACATAGAAATGTCCCAAAGGAAAGATACCGCATTTTGCCAGGGGGAGACGCACATGCAAAGCTGCTTCGCTTTGAAAACATCATCAGTGCGAACCATCTAGTTTTCTACTTGCCTGGTGTGGCAAAACGTGGAGACGACCCCTAATTTTACAACACATTTTTTGCTCATCTACAGTAATATTGATTGTCCAAAATTTTTTCCAGATAAATGGAATAAACAGTTGGTACATAAATCAACACTGTTAGCGCTTAAACATTCATTACACTTTGCGATAACGAAAAATGAACAATTTTAACGTTTGCCTGTTTGGTGTTGACAGTAAACGAGACGATTTCAATGAAACACTGGTTTTATCATCTGATTAATTAAGGGATTATGTTGGTATCACAGTACTTAGTTCATGGGCCTTTTATTTAGGGTTTCATTCCTGTAATATGCAGATGTTCCATGTGAGCATAGTGTTCGATTATTTTCTCTAAATAATGTGGTTTCCTCAGTTGTAGACAAGTATTGCTGAAACAAGGAATGATGATCCTTACTGGACCTCTAGGGAGAACAGTTTACACTGACTGATATAGAGCTATCCAGTTTAACTCAACCCAAGCTACGCCAGGCGAGTCATGACAAAACTACTTGATCATGATGGAATTTGTACTTTATCTGAACTGACAAATGCCCCACCCCCCTTTCACTACACAAGGAGGAAACCACCTATAGTATCTACTCATTTGGAGTCTAAACATTTAACAAAGCCACCTCCTATCCACCGCACAGCAAGCAGTAAACACAGTCATCAATATAACCACACCATATACACACATCATGAAACATTCCGCTCACACCATGTATGCAAGCGATCTGATTCTTGCTCGATTAAAATGTTAATTAACTAAATTGCACCCCGCCTCTTGGAGAGAACTTAAAACAGCGAAACACGCACAGGAGTAAAACATTTAAAACTGTTAAAACGTCGGGAGAGCGACTCGCAAGAGAGCAAGGCAAAATCTAGATTGTTCTAGCAGAAGTTGTGGAAATTGGTAATCTCTGCCCTTTTAGCTGTTAGCTTTTTGGTTGGAGAAGCTTGCTTGCTGGTATTTTCGCGTACTATTTTGCCACGAATTGTGACAGATCAAACGGATTAACAAAGTCTCCGGCTGGGGCACGACTATAGTGAAGATCGATACTAAAACACAAAAGCTGGATTTTTCTGGCAGAAAACGAGACAAAGACTTGAGTTAATGTTACCATTTACAGCTTCGAACTTCAGCAAAGGTGTTATTTTGGATTACCACTTGCTCTATTTCACATAACTTGAAACAGTAAAGACTAAAGTAAAAACAACAGTAAAGTCTTGGCAATTGTTAATTGGCCGACACCAAATCCAAGAAAGCGACGACGCGCATTCAAATAAAGCTATACTGGAGAATATTTTGGCTAGATGATCGGATTTTGAACTTTTTATGTAAAAGCTGTATACTTTGCAGATCGAATGCACTGAAAAGCGGTCGATTTTCTAACCACAAGCTGGAGAAATTTGAACTTTTTAATTTGTCGGTAACGGTAAACGAGTAATAAACGCAGACACAATTGAATCGCGGTTAGCAGAATAAAAAGACAATTAGCTGTTCGTTTTTTACATTTCCTCACGAAGTACAAATATAGTCAACGAACCTAGCCGGAGGTCCTGTGTTGATTCGAGTTATCTTATTGCATACCAATTGCAATAGTTAAATATCATTCATCCATCATCTGGGGCATATAACATTTAGTTATAGAAGTTAATTGCTGACGTCGATTTGAACGTCAAAACAACCAACCGTTTAACGTGAAAGGATTGGTATTATAGTGCTGTTCAAGAACCGATAAAGAATTCTAGAAATACATTTACTCAGAAGGAAATAAGAATATGTCGAACTAATCTGTAAGTATCCTATTTAAATTCAAGCCATCTGGATTTTTGTATATTACTTTTAAATTTGACATTGATAGGGTGAAATTTTTTTTGAGGAGGGGTACAGCTTACTAGTTCTCTAGAAAGAACAGTTTAGAAATGATAGAGCTATCCAGTATAAATATCATTATTTACAAGCCGAGATATTTTTACATTTAGGCATTGTTTAATAGGTTTTGTCGGAACGCAAAATATTTTAATTAGGGTTAACCGTGAATGAGTTGCAGAGGTTTGTATGTTTTCAACAGTAGAACAAAAAACGTCAATGGGAATTATGAGCTCATATTGTGTTGAAAAAGTTTGAATCAAAACGTAAGACGAAAGTCTAGCCTGCTGATGAATGAATACCGGCGATGTACTTTTTGGGGGCTATTCAGCTGTTGTTTTGTTTCTAAACTTACTCTAATTCTCCAAGTCTCGGATTCAATTTCAATTTTTCCCAATGCAAAACGTATCGTTTGGATGCGCAATTCTGAATTGACGCACAACAACCTAGGCGGTGAGTTGTGTGTTTGATTTACACAGTACAACTCAAGTTGTAAGCAGGTTGCATGCGACAGTTTTAGGCAAAAGCGGTTGTGTAGTGTCGTAGGCACGTTATGTGCTTGATATATACAGTACATTTAGTACAACTCAAGTTGTAAGCAGGTTACATGCGATAGTTTTAGGTAAAAGTTGTGTAGTGTCGTAGGCAAATTGTGTGCTTGATTTACAGAGTAGCAACTCAAATTGTAAGCAGGTTGCATACGACAGTTTTAGGCAAAAGTTGTGTAGTGTAAATAGTGGACTTTCAGATGTATCAAAATTTTAAACTTTTGTCTGCAATACAATACCCCCCCCCCCCTTGCTCTTCGCGACGCCCTGATCTTATTCAGAACATCTTTTCCATTATATTTTAGATCGAGTCTCACAAGAAGCTATTAAACCTGAACCGCAAAAATCAAATCACAAAAATGAACGTCCACGAACTGAACAGCACTGGACTAATATTTTCAGAAAAACACCCCCCGGCTTCTTTCCAATTCCAAGAACCAGAAGCGATGAAATTTGCGCGAATTATCTTGGAAATTTGTATTGGGATATTTGGAATTTGTGGCAACCTTCTCGTATGCGTTTCCATAGTAACAAGCAAGCGTCTTCATACAGTTGGGAACATATTTATATTTAGTCTCTCCGTTGCGGACTTGGGCGTGCTTTTGATCTGTCTACCGCTGGTCATATTGAACGCGGATTTTCATTACTCGTGGCCATTCGGAGATATCGGTTGCAAGATACTGCTCCCTCTGACGGATGTGTTTTATGGGGTCTCGATTGGCTCCATCGTCGGGATCTCATTTCATCGTTACCGAATGATTGTCCATTGTATGAGTCGTCAGCTAACGGCCACTAAAGCAAAACTCATGGTTGCTTTGATATGGGTGAGATTTTCTTTACTCTACATGACTCCTTTATACCACTCCCCAATCTCGTACCTAGAGCATGCCCGTTCGCAGGTTAATTACCTCTAACCTGCGAACGGGCAGACTTTGGCAGAGTATCTTACAACTCTGTCACGGGCAATATCAGTTGACTGGGTAGAATTTGTCCTCTACTCCGGTGGCTTGTGGAAAGAGTGTTTCCAGTTTGACTCTACCAAGCACCGCAGCTTTTCTCTGGGCATTCCAGTTTCACAATATGAGATAGGCCTTTACTCGACCTCTAGGGCGAGTAGTTTAGAACTGATAGAGCTATCCAGTATAAATAAAGTTAGTTTAGTCAAGGTTTCCTCCTGTAGTAACACCGGATCAATAAGAGATGATCCTTACTGGACCTCTAGGAAGAACAGTTTAGAACTGATGAAGCTATCCAGTATAAATAAATTTAGTTTAGTATGGATAAACACAGACTAACTTTTCAAACCATCTTTTTTTAGGTTCTTTCCTACATTCTGTTCGTTCTTCCGCTTCATTTTGTGGTGGAACTGAAACCCATGAACGGGAAGATAGGTTTCCTCCTGTAGTAACACTGGATCAATAAGAGATGATCCTTACTGGATCTCTAGGAAGAACAGTTTAGAACTGATAGAGCTTTCCAGTATCAATAAAGTTAGTTTAGTTTAGGTTTACTCCTGTAGTAACACTGGATCAATTCAATAAGAGATGTTCCTTACTGGACATCTAGGGAGAACAGTTTAGAACTGATGAAGCTATCCAGTATAAATAAATTTAGTTTAGTATGGATAAACACAGACTAACTTTTCAAACCATCTTTTTTTAGGTTCTTTCCTACATTCTGTTCGTTCTTCCGCTTCATTTTGTGGTGGAACTGAAACCCATGAACGGGAAGAAAACCTGCCAGGCAATCTGGCCACGACCGATACACCGTCAGCTTCATGTCGTCTTCGTCACCACTCTATTCTACATCCTACCTTTGGCCATAATATTGAGCACTTATTTACGAATTCGTCGAAAACTGAGCGCAGATTCTTTCCTCAATTCGCAAATACGTCAAGATCCGACAAGCACGGTCAAAAAACGGTTAGAACAAAACAAGAAAGCGTTGCGAATTCTCACTCCTGTTGTCGTAGCGTTCACTCTTCTGATGTTTCCTATAAACGCAATCCGACTCGCTGCAGCTTTTGGGAAAAACTTGCATTTAAATTTCGCCTATCTTCGGCTAGTCTACAATATTACTGTGTTATTATTGCTTGCGAATAGCTCAATCAATTGTATCATCTACGCAATAGTCAACAAAGACTTTCGGAACGAGTTTAAGCGAGTGCTCTGTTGTGCGTGCTTAAAACGTATCTACACTCCGACAAAGCCACGGCCAAGGTTTTATTCGTTGTACTCAACTACCGACCCCAAAACCGTGCAGGAAATGTTATCTGAAGATGTGGATTCGGCGGTATTTAAGGACGAAGAAAACGAAGGGATGCAAAAGACTGGACGAATGGCGAGGCTGTTGAAGAAACTAAGTCGTTTCGAAGTTAGGAATTTAATGGAGGACACCGATTATGCAGATACTGTACATTACTGCACATATGGAGAAAATGTTACCATAGTTGTAAGATAAATAGCTTTAATTTCAAACTCGAGAATGTAGTGGATTTAGATGTGTTTTAAACAATGAAAAATTTGTGCTAGTGAAATTTATAGAATCTATCGCTTGCTGTTGTATATTTGTGTAATAAATTAATAATTATGTTTGAAATGCTTTTGTATTTCTTGTGTTTTATTATTTGACTAGCTGTGCTGGCCACCGACCGCACTAAAAAGTTGCATAAATTCCGCAAGCGTACTCGCGCAATGAACTATTGGAAGGTTTGTTCACGTGATTCTTTTTTCCCGCGGGCTATAGCGGTATCCGTTTGGAACCGATAGAGCTATCCAGTATAAATAAAGTCAGTTTAGTTTAGGTTTCCCCCTGTAGTAACACTGGATCAATAAGAGATGATCCTTACTAGACTTCTAGGGAGAACAGTTTAGAACTGATAGAGCTATCTAGTACAGATAAAGTTAGTTTAGTTTAGGTTTTCTCCTGTAGTAACACTAGATTAATAAGAGATGACTCTTACTGGACCTTTAGGGAAAACAATTTAGAACTGACAGAGCTATCCTGTATAAATAAAGTTAGTTTAGTTTAGATTTTCTCCTGTAGTAACACTGGATCAGTAAGAGATGGTCCTTACTGGATCTCTAGAGAGAACAGCTAAAAGTTGATTTAGTTTCAGTTCTTGAGAAGATGTCATGTATATCAACATAATCAATCCTCAAGTGTTGGCTCATCCAACATGGATGACCACGGTTAAACTTTTATAGACGATCGTAAACTCTCCGCATTCCGTAGGCAAACTCTCCGCGTCTCCGCGTTCATATAGCGGTCTTCCTGAACGATGTAAAATAGCCATTGAACGTCGCTTCCCGTGACGTCACAACTGTTGAGACTGTCTGTTTAGTTATGGCCGAGTGATTTACAAATATAATTTTTATCGAAATGAAATCCAAAATAGTCGTCTTTATTGTTTCGTTTTGGACGATCTATCTGCTAATCGATAAAGGTAACACTTTTAACTTTTATATTAACTGTAAAACTATCACCTAACTGGATTTATTTTGCACAAAAAAGCGATTTCTGCAAAGGCATTTGAACTCTGTTATGTCGTTCTCGCGTGGTAAATAGTCATTACCAGAATACTTGCTACTTTGTGTACAAAATTGTGAAGTTTTTCAACGTTCTTTTGTGTTGTGTTACTCGTGAGTACATCCAATATTTATGTTAGTTTTTGTTTTGACTTGAAAATGGATGCAAGTCTTTGCATTTTGTCATTTTATGAGTTGAAATTATATCTTTGCGGGATATTTGGCGAGCGTATGCCATGTTCGAAGCCATTACGTCTCCAGTTTGACAGGAAAATAAATCTGTGGTATTTTGTGTTGATTTTAGCCACGAACCTGCTAGATTTTGCCGTAAATAACACATTTTAAACTCTATTATAACAATAGTGAGCCTGTTTATAGTTTAAACAAAATGCAATCGATAAAATTTATACCATATCTTGATATTATTGTTTTGAAATACAAAGCGGCTTTGGTCTAAAAACATCATTGTAATTCAAAATTCAACGCTATTTTATGTCTAGCTTTTCAGATCTTTATAAAACGAGCAACTATTTGGTAAGAACTTCACAGGATCTAGCTTAAAAGACACTTCTAGTTAACCCCAGTTTGCATCGGGTTTAATATAAATTTGAGACAAAATGTTCCTATACATAGACTGCAATTATGTTTTATTTATATAAATGCACTTAGAATTTGCCGATATTTTGTAGTTTCCTGACGTCCTTTAGCTAAAACGATATTAAATGGTTCATGACTTACTAAATCAGGCATTTGTACAGTGTAGAAATGTTTCATATTTTGTTAGACCTTTTATATCTGTTTATATATTAAACTTCACAATTTTCTAAATATATGTCTGCTTTTAACAAAGGGTTGATTAAGGGCAGCATCAAGACTCGGCATCTAATTCAAAGTGTAATTAATTAAACTTCTTGATGGATAAGTTGTCTGATGCTTTGTATTTTTGGCCGAGAATATTGTACATAAACCACACTTATGCCAAGCCCTTGTGATATACTGTAACACTAGCCCAATTTAAATGAGAGATGCGCTACCTGTCTGGACGAGTTAGAGGGCTCTGTTAGGGTCGGCATACACGTCATTTTTCTGTTTTTCAAAACAAGAAATTTCACCGCTTGATAATGTTGCCATAACGCTTTTGGACCTTGTTATGTCACAGTACTGCCACTCAATGGGTTTATCAGACTATCTGCCCATGCACCCTGTTAACCCTTTAAGTGGCAATATTATTTTACTCTGTCTAATGCCAGATGATTTTACTTGTCAGAGGGAGAGTACTCCAACTCAATGGGTTAATCAAATTATTTGCCCATGCACCCTGTTAACCCTTTAAGTGGCAAATGTGCCCAGATGCACCCTACTTTATTATTTTACTCTGTCTAATGCCAGAAGATTTTACTTGTCAGAGGGAGAGTGCTGACACACTCAATGGGTTAATTATTATTTTTAGGTGAATGTGCAAAACTAAAGTGTATTTGTTCAAAAACATACTGCCCAGAAAATCATGTAAACTTTACATGTGAGACAGATGGAAATTGCTTCAGTCAGATAAAAATTGACGAATACACAGAGGAAATTAGAAAAATTTATGGTTGTCTGCCGAAAGAACCCAGTGGACCTCTTTCGATATTTCATTGCCAGCGAGGTGTACGCAAACTGGAAGAGGAGAATTCTGTGTCGTGCTGTTACGATAGAGATTTTTGTAACGAAGATTTGAAGCCAACGCTGAGACCGATGCAGGAGCGACCGAGTGAGTGAGAGATGACCCAGGCAGATCTTTTACAGAGAAGCAGTGGATTTATAGCGATTCGACGACCTAAAAAATACAAGTAAAACTTCTGTGTTTTGAGGGAAGGCTTTCATCGGGAAATTAGTTCCACTAACAAAGGGTCTTCACTCGAAACATTGAGGTTTCACTTGTATTTTTTAGGCAGCTGAATCCATGTCAATCTGCAGCTTTTTGGTGTGACTACCTACATTTTTGTTAAAAGTTGAAATTGACTGTAAAACAATTACTCTTATTCTTTATAGGTCCAGCACTGGCACCAAAAACTAGCATTGTAGTCATTGCCTTGGCTATCTCTGTGTCCGTCTGTTTTCTTGTCTTCATTGCTGTTATCTTATGGTGGTGTTGCCGGTATGATAAAACATTTGAAAAGAGTTGCACTACATAACTTTTGCCTAAAACTGTGCATGCAGCCTGTACTGTACTTACAACTTGAGTTGTACTGTATAAATCAAGCACACAACTCGCTTACGATGTCATACACGAGTTGTGTGCTTGATTTACACAGTACAACTCAAGTTGTAAGCAGGTTGCATGCGACAGTTTTCGGCAAGTGTAAATCAGCCTTTACGGAAATTGCACCCCTTGTTTTAGATCAAGTTTCAAGTGGTACCAGCAGATCAAATGTGCTGAAGATTTGTTTTGTTTTAGGCAAGCAAATTATGAAACATATCGACAAATTAAGATCAAAGGACGGCATATTGTTTCACACCAACAGACTGTACATCAACTGTTCAATGAAAGTGGAGGCAGCGATTTTGGCTTGCCAAAACTGGTAAGAAGTATTTCGGGTAGTTTACCACAATGACAGCTTATTGTAGAATACTACCTACACTGGACCACCACGTTTGAGATATCTTTTTCAGGTAGTTCAGACACAAACCATGACAGCTTATTGTAGAATACTACCTGATATCTTTTGCAGATAGTTCAGACACAAACCACGACAGCTTATTGCCGTTATTGTAGAATAAAAAGTTGAAAAAATGATGTGTATGCCTACACTGGACACATCCAATTGTACATACAGTACAAGAATACTATACCAACACTGGACCACCACGTTTGAGGTATCTTTTTCAGGTAGTTCAGACACAAACCATGACAGCTTATTATAGAATACTACCTACACTGGACCACCACGTTTGAGATATCTTTTTCAGGTAGTTCAGACACAAACCATGACAGCTTATTGTAGAATACTACCTACACTGGACCACCACGTTTGAGATATCTTTTTCAGGTAGTTCAGACACAAACCATGACAGCTTATTGTAGAATACTACCTGATATCTTTTGCAGATAGTTCAGACACAAACCACGACAGCTTATTGAGTTATTGTAGAATAAAAAGTTGAAAAAATGATGTGTATGCCTACACTGGACACATCCAATTGTACATACAGTACAAAACACAAATATTTGTTTAACATTCACAGTATATAACCATATCAATTTATAGATTCAACGCACAATTGCGAGAGAAGTTCAAATGACAAAACTTATTGGTACTGGTCAATTCAGTCGAGTGTACGAAGCTCTGTGGCGCAACGACAAAGTTGCAGTACGCTTATACCAATCCCGGGACGAGTTTGTTTGGCTTCAAGAATGTGGGTTTTATGAAAATATGCAAAGACATAACAATATCTTGGCTTTTATTGCATCAGATCGACTCGGAGCGCCCTCAGAAACCGAACTGTACTTGATCACAGAGTATTGTCCACATGGCTCGCTGTTTGAGTACCTTCGATCTCAGCATAGCCTGACCAAGAAGGATATGTTACGGTGCTCAAGCTCAATTGCCTCGGGCTTGACTTATTTACATACTCAGGTCACAGGCACATATAGAAGAGGTGCTATTGCACATCGCAATTTGACATCTAAAGGAATCTACGTGAAAAAGGGCGGAGTTTGTGCCATCGGACATTTTGCCCTCGCATTAAAATCTACTTCAGAATTCACCGAAAAAGATGCAGAAAAAAGCCCCAAGCAGCCAACAAAACGATACTTTGCACCGGAGCTTTTGGATCGGAGTTTGGTTCCCGGTAATTGTGCACATTCTGGTCTGTTGAAGGCGGATGTTTATTCGCTCGGTTTGGTTCTCTGGGAGATTGCGTTTACAACAGAATCTGAGGGTAGGTTAAAGGATCGTTGAATTTCATGCAACTGTTAGTTTAGTTTAGGTTTCCTTCTGTAGTGACACTGGTTCAATAAGAGATGGCCCTTGCTTCACCTCCGCGAAGAATAGCTTAGAATTGATAGAACTAATCAGTATAAATACAGTAAGTTTAGGTTTCTTTCTGTGAACATTGGACTAACGTTACACAGTCTTCACATTATTTGAAGGTATTCAAGAACCAAGTCAACTGCCTTACCAGGACATGGTCAGTTCCAACCCAAGTATTGAAGAATTGCGTAAGGTTGTGTGTGTCGATCAAAAGAGACCACCGATTTTAAATCGATGGTATCGAGATGAAGTAAGTCTTTATTACATGTCTTTAATCTAAAGTGGTAGTCCACACTCAAGAACATGTACTACCTCTGCATGATCTAACCATGCTTAACTCAGCAGTGAATTTTGTACAACATCAGGTCACTTTAAGGTAGCTCACATTCAAGAACATGTACTACATCTGTATGATCTAACCATGCTTTACTCAGCAGTGAGTTCTGTACAACATCAGATCATTTTAAGGTAGCTCACATTCAAGAACATGTACTACCTCTGCATGATCTAAACATGCTTAACTCAGCAGTAAGTTCTGTACAGCATCAGATCATTTTAATATAGCTGACATTCAAGAACATGTACTACTTCTGCATGATCTAAACATGCTTAACTCAGCAGTAAGTTTTGTACAACATTAGATCATTTTAAGGTAGCTCACATTCAAGAACACGTACTACCTCTGCATGATCGAACCATGCTTACAGTAACTCAGCAGTATTAAAGTTATGTACAACATCAGATCATTTTAAGGTATCTCACATTAAAGAACATGTACTACCTCTGCATGATCTAACCATGCTTCTATCCCAGGTAATGAAGCGAACAAGTCGTGTAATCGAGGAATGTTGGCACGAGAGTCCCGACGCTCGACTGACGGCATTGCGTGTACAGAAAACATTGACAAAAGTCGAGGAATTATTGACAGACGAGAGCAGCATACAGGTTTGTTGGCTTGTTCATAACTTTGCAATTGTGCTTCGAAATTTCCTCGTTACCGTAATGAATAATTCTAAAGCCTAGTATACATTGTTAAAGTTTACTTTAAACAAAGTGCAGTATTGTGCACCAGTTGTTGGAGTCTGCGGCAAACCTTTTCAGGGATACATGCGATAAAATATTAAAAGATAAATTGCAAATATTACAAAATCGTGCGGCTAGGGTTATCACTGGAGCAAGATATGATGATAGGATTAGATCAAGTGATCTTTTGGAAGGTTTAGGATGGGATAATCTACATGTTAGGCGGGCTAAGTTGAAGAGTATCCTAATATATAAAATCCTTAATGAAAATTGTTCGCCATGTTTAAGAGAAAGCCTTGTAAGACTTAGTGAACTTAATAGACGCCATAATTTACGAAATCAGGAAACGGATCTAGCACTTCCAAAACCAAAAACTAATTTTTTGAAGAGAAGCTTTAAATATAGCGCATCAATGCTGTGGAATAATCTTCCATTAGATGCAAAAAGAGCGACTTCGCTCAGTCAATTTAAGCGTGGCATTGCGGAGCTGTCCTTTTAGAACCATGTTGACTTAATTATAGTTAACTCTCTTTATTTACTTTACTTGACTTTATTTTTCTCAATTTGTTGTTGGGGGGCGGAGGTTGGTGGGTTCATATAATATTCCATATATTCTACTGTTTTATATATCACGCCCCTCCTGTAAATCAGCTTTTAGTTGTGCGAGGCTAGCGTATTTTGATTTTAAATAAAATTGATTGATGATGATGATGATGAGCTCTTGTGGTGTCGTGATCATCACGCTTGCCTTTCAAGCCAGGAGACCTGGGGTCAATCCTTGGTCGGACCTCTACTCAAGGTCTTAAAATAATTGAGGAGAAAGAGCTATCTTTACATTGACATCAGTAAATGGTTAGACTTTCGCGTCTTCTCGGATAAGGACGTTAAATCGTTGATACCTCGGATCCCCTATCAACTGGGTAATAGCCAAGGGTGGGTAGTAGCGAAGTAGTTGTAGTTCGCTACTGTAGCAAACTACAATTTTCAAGTAGCCAGTAGTTTTTGACTACTTTTTTAAAACAGTAGCTGTAGTTCTAGCGAACTACATTTTGCGTAAAACTAGCCAAGTAGTTGACTACTTTTCAAACAGCGAATCGCTATTCGCTACTTTTTAAAATTGTTAGCAACTTGATAGAATAGCATGATATTGAGACATGGTTTGCTTAAAATCAATACTCAATAGTCAATTTGCACTCTTGAACACTGTAGTGCTTACAAAAAACGTTGCTTTGTGTTTACTGTTGCTACTCGTAAATCGATTTTTGTTATAGATTACATTTCAGCCTGAGTTAGTAGATGCTCCAAATACAGTAAAACTAAAAAATATGGCGTAGCGAAATAGTTCGCTACATTTTTAAGCAGTAGCTGTAGCCAGTAGCGAACTACCTTTGTTCAAAAGTAGCAGTAGTTGTAGCTGATTACATATTTTTGAAGTAGCTGTAGTTATAGCGAACTACAAAAATGTTGTAGTCAACCCACCCTTCGCAATAGAAAAACTCCACAAACAGGAATTCCATAAACTCAAACTCAATACTATATAGCTTCTGTCCTGTGTGATTACTGTGATATGCCTAAAATTGACTTTCCATTTCGTGTTTCATTTTAGGTTGTATAAACACGGAGCAAAACGTGTATATGTATTACTCCGTCCCAGGCATGTATAGACTGAGTGGAATCGTTGATTCGTTGTATGTAGAAGAGGATGAAAGCCTCATTTAAAGTTGTGTGCAAATTCAGTTGTCAAACCTACGGTTCACAAACAGTTCATGAGCAGAACACCGCAGCCCTTTTTTAACCAGGCACTGCTTAACTATGGGTGGACCATTAGAAAGTGATAGGGGTCGTACAAAAGAAAAAACGAGCAAGTTGGGAAAGCGAAGAAAAATACCTTTAAAATTCTGCAAAACATTTCAGCACAAGTAGACAACCAAAATGAAGTTCGTGCAAGCCGAACCCCCCCCCCCCCCCCCCTCATCACTTCTTTAGTGGTCCGCCCCTAACCGGATACAATGCGTCCGTTCAATAGAGTTCAACTAGGACATTGTAAAAACATCTATAATTCAAATGCTCGTTCAAGCATTGACGTTTTACCTAAGAGTAGACAATAGACTGAATAGCGAGGTTCAGATTTGACTACCTCTCACTGGCTTGGGAAGCATCTGATTGGTTCATTGGATATATCAAGCGCATCTGATTGGTTAATTGAATATACCAAAACGCATCTGATTGGTTAATCGGATATATCAAACGCATCTGATTGGTTAATCAGATATATCAAACGCATCTGATTGGTTAATCGGATATATCAAACGCATCTGATTGGTTAATAGTCAAATCTGAACCTCTAGTGTTTTAAGACCCATTTCCACTGAGGAAAAGTTTCCGTAGAAAGAAAATTTTGTAAAATATGATTGCCCAACACAAATTTCAGTAGGAAAAAAATAGTTTGAAGTTGAAAATTTTCAACTTTTAACAATGATATTTTCGGACAATTTTCTGTCCGTGTAAAATTTTCTTGAGTGGAAATGGACTTTTATCGCGACTGTTTATCCGTTGACGCAAGCGAGAGTATTTGAGTTAGGTTTTAAATATTTGTAAAATAAAACACCGCCATGTGAACGAAATGCATGGGTGATATAAACAAGAAAATCATATATCATATAATATGTCAACATATTTTTATATTCTGTAATATTACAAAGATAATATCCATGCTGTACCGAATAATATTAACGTTGTTTGAGAATGATATTAAATATTGTCAAGTTGTGTTGGTATTTGCTTGCATTGGAACAGCTTCCTCTACCAAACACCGCAGGTTTAAATCTCCTGTAGTAACACTGAATCAATAAGAGATGATCCTTACTGGACCTCTAGGGAGAACACTTACAGTGTAGAACTGATAGAGCTATCCAGTGTAAATAAAGTTAGTTTAGTTTACAGTAGTTTCCTCCTGTAGTAACACTGGATCAATAAGAGATGATCCATAGAACAGTTTAGAACTGATATAGCTATCCAGTATAAATAGAGCTAGTTTAGTTTATAGTTTCCTCCTGTAGTAACACTGGATCAATAAGAGATGATCCATAGAACAGTTTAGAACTGATATAGCTATCCAGTATAAATAGAGCTAGTTTAACCCATTAATTAAGCTTCAAATATTCCCGACTTTGTCATGTTGCTCTGGCTATCATACTTGACCTCTAGGAAGAACAGTTTAGAACTGATATAGCTATCCAGTATAAATAGAGCTAGTTTAACCCATTAATTAAGCTTCAAATATTCCCGACTTTGTCATGTTGCTCTGGCTATCAGCAGATGATTTTACTCGTCAAGGGAAAGCCTTGCGCATTTAATGGTTAATATTTTAGTTTAGTTTAGTTTAGTTTAGGTTTCCTCCTGTAGTAACACTGAATCAATAAGAGATGATCCTTACTGGACCTCTAGGGAGAACACTTACAGTGTAGAACTGATAGAGCTATCCAGTGTAAATAAAGTTAGTTTAGTTTACAGTAGTTTCCTCCTGTAGTAACACTGGATCAATAAGAGATGATCCATAGAACAGTTTAGAACTGATATAGCTATCCAGTATAAATAGAGCTAGTTTAACCCATTAATTAAGCTTCAAATATTCCCGACTTTGTCATGTTGCTCTGGCTATCAGCAGATGATTTTACTCGTCAAGGGAAAGCCTTGCGCATTTAATGGTTAATATTCCGGAAATACGTCATCGTATATGGGAGACATCTTGGAATTTGCTTCCTTTGCAAAACACTACGAAGAAAAACCCCATTGAGAGTTTTCTGGAGCAATATTCGGCTGTTTTGAATCGTTACATCTGCTTTTGAAGTTGCTTGACAATAAAAGAAGTTACCAAGACATGGATGACAGTCATCGCAAGCTTTTACGAGAGAAGAGAATGGATTTAGCTCGCGATTTAGATGTTGACACGGCCACTTCGTTTCTATATTCCAAAAGCATTTTGTCGGAAAACGACCGTGACGAGATTCTGGCCTTAAAAACACCACAGGCGAAAAGCGAGAAATTGTTAGATTTTCTACCGAAACGGGGACCAGAAGCTTTTGGTGCTTTCGTGCAGTTTTTAGACGAAAAACAACCGTTTTTGAGTGGATTTTTGAAACCTAGTCATGCGAGCTCACAAGGTGTGTTTTGTTGTCATTGGTATTTTGTAAAATTAAGACATAGTTGTTGCATGATTTGTTAATTATATCGTGTGTTAATGTGTATTCTTTTAGTATATATCAGTTACTGTGTATTAATAATGGATTTAAATTAGTACGGTACATATTCTGTTTAGATACGCTACTATAATTTCGCAGTTTGTTTTTGAGATATTAATGTTTTGATAATGTAATATGATCAATAATAATTGCATAAGAGAAATACCACCCCGCCTCCTGGTGGGTAGAATAATTAATGATCTCTGAAAATTGCACAATTTAGGCAGTTTTTGTCATCTGACAAAACTGTATTTGGGGCACAAAATTGGCAAGCAACCGTACGTTGCCAAGGGAACTCGAGGAGGCAAACATCACCAATATTTAAGCCCTGGGCAAACTAGGAAACGTTGCCGAAACATTGTTTCCTGCCAATGTTTCGCCATGTTTCCCAGAGTGGGCAAACACTAGGAAACATTAGTGAGAAATAGAGGGAAACATCAAATGTTTCTGAATTTGCTAGGAAGCATTTTCGCTTCTCGGGAAGCAAATTTGTTTCCGCGACAATGTTTCCATGGGTGGGCAAACAGGGAAACATTTTCCGCAACAATGTTTCCTAGTTTGCCCAGGGCTTTAGGCTGTATGAATGAAATTAGATGTTTGGTGTGGTTTAGAAAATTGTTTAATATCAAAGCATGAAATATTCCTCAGGACTAGGAATGCTAAAATTTTACTTTGAAAATGTCGGCACAGAATAAAGATAAAGAGAAGGTCGACTCGGCAATAAAGCATAACGCTGCCACGTCATGATTTGTCATCAAAATGCTGATATTGTGGCGTCAGCATTTTGATGATGAATTACGGTTACGGCAAAATCATAGGAAAAACCAAGAAGTTGATCTTCTGTATCGTCTCTATTCTGTGATGTCGGGCAGGTATTGACTTCAGCCTTTCATAATCATTGAAGAGTTCAGAATTAAATGGCTAACGTCCCAACGAAGAGCCTTTGCTCGAAACATCGAAGTTCTCCTTGTATTTTTCAGGTAGTTGTATCCCTATCAATCCAAAATTTCCTGTGATTGATATTAAATTGACTTGATTTATGGATTAAGTTGCAGAAAACATCAAATGACCTTAGTAATGGGAATCCCCTTTGGGAAAACCCCTTTAAGTAGATGAAGGTGCACCCCCTGTGAGATTAACCTAAAACCAGTGAGCTCAATATATATATAGAGAGAGAGCTAGGACTTCAGTGATTTGGCCTGTGAGAGAAGTGAAGCCAAAATCTGTCAAGATTGTAAATTGTTTTACCCAGCTAATACCATCTTTCTTTCTGATTGTATCACTAAATTATTATTATTGCCATTCGTTCTGCCACCGCAAGCAGGGCTGTGCCTTTATTATTTACCTTCAATAACATATCTGTTTATAAAAAACATGATTAACAAATCCCGGAGATAACAGTTCAGTTCATAATCTAAACAAAAAATATATATAACTCAAAAACCTTAGTATCCACCAATCTGAGAGGGTTGGTGGGTAACTGCATACGATGTGCAAAAAACTAAAAGATGCCAAAGTCACTTATCATGTGACTTTATACAACTCGTGTGACCTAGCACAGGGCACCCCAGTATGAGAAACCTGTTTCTCGCTTATTTCGTAAACTCAGACAGCGAGAAACTCAAAAGTTATCTATTCATAAAACTATAATATTTAACAATTACTTGCCCAAGGCGAGGTGATTATTGGGGAATATTCGCCGAGATGAAGTCGAGGTGAATATTCCCCGATAATCACCGAGCCTGAGGCTAATAATTGTTTTAGTATTTTTACACAAGTCTTTTGTGTTTTTGAGACTGAATATATATTTTAATTTCGCTTATTTCTTTATCAGTAACTTTCACAAAACAGCTAGCCGCCATTTTGAAAATTTCGGTTTTGTTATATTCGCCTGTAGGTGATACTACTTGTAAATAACTATTCCGCTATTTCTACTATCTAATTTGGACTACTTGTTACTATTTCTCGTTTTTGTAAACAACTATTCTGCTATTTCTACTATCTAATTTGTACTACTTATTACTATTTCTCATATTTGTAAATACCTAACTGTAAATCTTCTTTTACACGCCCCCTGTGGAAATCAGCTTCGGTTGACAGGGTTAGCGTGGGTAAATAAAGTTTTTCTATCTATCTTTTCTATCTAATATAACAGCTTAATACATCAAATTTGACCAATCATTGTGTAGGATTTGTTATGTTCACTTGTGCAAAAATACTAATGTTCGTTAACTCGGAGTCAAAATTGTGTTCGCCGTGCAGACACAAAACAATAAAATTAATTGCCCCTTGATGTCAATTTCTGCCATATTTTGCTTCATGTTTTGAACGAGAGTTCCTTGGACTTGAGATATATTTATATGGAAGTCACTGGCCTAAATCCACCCTTGTATAATTGATTAATCAAGTTTCATTAACGTAATTTTTAGAAAGGAAACAGCCGGTTGACAATTTGGATGCTCCTTCACGTCCAGTGCCCGATAAGAAACCAGCTTCTGAATCTAGTGATGATTTGAAACCTCAAGAAACCAGTGACACCTCATCGGCTTTGAAAACTGGTACAGCAGAAACTGAAGAGGATGGCGCTGATTCAAAGAAACCAAAAGAGGAAGGTGGGTTGTAGTATATCATACACTCTAAAAACACTCTGGTTAAATTCAACCAGGAACTGGATCAATAAACTACCTAGCACATTCCTGGTTAAATTAACTGATTTCCTGGTTAAAAATTATTGATTCAACAAAAATCTGGCCATACTTCTTCGGACTTTTAACCAGGAAAATGGTATAATTTTTTTAACCAGGATTGTGTAGGTGTATTTTTAACCCCCATCCTGGTTGAATTAACCCAAATTTAACCAGAGTGTTTTTAGAGTGTACATGAGAAGAACTGCCCTGGTTGCCAGAGGTTCTCGTATATTTTTTTCTATTATTCATTAAAGAAAATAAAAAGAATACGCAACTACAAATCTACAATACGCGATATATAGAGCTTTGCAAACTCCGGTTATTTTAGCTCCGGGTTTTGCTATTTGAAAAGGGAGTTTTGCTATTTGAAAGGAAAGTTTTGCTATTTGAAAAGAAATTTTTGCTATTTGAAAAGAAAGTTTTGCTATTTTGAAAAGGGTGTTTTGCTATTTGAAAAGGGGTTTTGCTATTTGAAAAGGGAGTTTTGCTATTTGAAAAGGGTGTTTTGCTATTTGAAAACGGAGTTTTGCTATTTGAAAAGGGTGTTTTGCTATTTGAAAAGGGTGTTTTGCTATTTGAAAAGCGGAGTTTTGCTATTTGAAAAGGCAGTTTTGCTATTTGAAAAGGGAGTTTTGCTGTTTGAAAAGGGAGTTTTGCTATTTGAAAAGGGAGTTTTGCTATTTGAAAAGGGAGTTTTGCTATTTGAAAAGGGTGTTTTGCTATTTGAAAAGGGTGTTTTGCTATTTGAAAAGGGTGTTTTGCTATTTGAAAAGGCAGTTTTGCTATTTGAAAAGGGAGTTTTGCTGTTTGAAAAGGGAGTTTTGTTATTTAAAACGGGAGTTTTTTTTATTTGAAAAGGGAGTTTTTCTATTTGAAAAGGGTGTTTTGCTATTTGAAAAGGGTGTTTTGCTATTTGAAAAGGGTGTTTTGCTATTTGAAAAGGCAGTTTTGCTATTTGAAAAGGGAGTTTTGCTGTTTGAAAAGGGAGTTTTGTTATTTAAAACGGGAGTTTTTTTTTATTTGAAAAGGGAGTTTTTCTATTTGAAAAGGGAGTTTTGCTATTTGAAAACGGAGTTTTGGTATTTCAAACAACCAACTCCAACGTTTCTTAGTGCCATCAATGCAATCATGTTTCATGCCAAGACATCTCAGACACATGATATACCAACTAAATTACGGTATTGAATACCTTGGACTTGGAAAGGTCATGTGCTACCAGCAAAAAATAAGTACGCAGATAGCAAGAGTTCCGCGTACCTACGTGGTACGTGACTGAAAACAAAGAAGTACCAGACAGTAATATTGGCGTACCTCCGGTACGTAAGTACGCAAATTATCGCACCCTGCATATTCCTTTAAGAAGATAAAGTAGCATTCTCATACTGTACATAAAGTTAAGCTTGCTCTGTTTTATATTTTTGTTTCTAGGTAGTATAGATGAAGGTGATGGTAGCACAAACTCTCGTCTTACTCTGAAACACTCCACGTACAAAGATGGCATTACTCCTGACTTCATGTACCCCATGTCCCGTCGCCCTCGTGGTCATGCCTTTATCATCAACAACAAAAACTTTCTTTACTCCTCTGGCATGCAAAAATACCCTCGTAACGGCACGGATGTCGACGCAGAAGCCCTACACAAGTTGTTTAATGCTTTGGAATTTGAAACTGTAGTTTATCATAATAAAACCTCAAAAGATATGATGAATATATTTGATCACTATGCTGCAATGGACCACACTAATTATGACTGCATTATTTGTGTTATTTTGACCCATGGTGAGGAAGGGTTGATATATAGCACTGATGGCCAGATTAAGCTTAAGGAGTTAACAACAAAGTTTCGATGCGAAAACCTTCATGGTAAACCCAAGTTGTTCTTCTTTCAAGCATGTCAGGGTAAGTGTGTTTGTCAGTTGTTGTTGTTGTTGTTGTTGTTGTTGTTGTTGTTGTTGTTGTTGTTGTTGTTGTTGTTGTTGTTGTTGTTGTTGTTGTTGTTGTTGTTGTTGTTGTTGTTGTTGTTGTTGTAGTAGTTGTTGTTGTTGTTGTAGTTGTTGTTGTTGTTGTTGTTGTTGTTGTTTGTTGCTGTTGTTGTTGTTGTTGTTGTTGTTGTTGTTGTTGTTGTTGTTGTTGTTGTTGTTGTTGTTGTTGTTGTTGTTGTTGTTGTTGTTGTTGTTGTTGTTGTTGTTGTCAGAAGTACTTCGAGGCTAGTGGAGTCCTTTGGCAGAATGTTAATAATGAGAAAGGGCCTTCACTTGAAATGGCAAACTTTTTAGTCATTTTCAGGTAGTTCAAGAACAAACCACGACAGCTTATTGTAGAATACTACCTACACTGGACCACCACGTTTGAGATATCTTTTTCAGGCAGTTCAGACACAAACCACGACAGTTTATTGTAGAATACTGCTTACACTAGACCACCACGTTTGAGATATCTTTTTCAGGTAGTTGAGACACAAACCACGACAGTTTATTGTAGAATACTACCTACACTGGACTACCACGTGTGAGATATCTTTTTCAGGTAGTTGAGACACAAACCACGACAGTTTATTGTAGAATACTACCTACACTGGACAACCACGTTTGAGATATCTTTTTCAGGTAGTTGAGACACAAACCACGACAGTTTATTGTAGAATACTACCTCCACTGGACCACCACGTTTGAGATATCTTTTTCAGGTAGTTCAGACACAAACCACGACAGCTTATTGTAGAATACTACCTACACTGGACCACCACGTTTGAGAGATCTTTTTCAGGTAGTTCAAACACAAACCACGACAGTTTATTGTAGAATACTACCTACACTGGACCACCACGTTTGAGAGATTTTTTTCAGGTAGTTCAGACACAAACCACGACAGCTTATTGTAGAATACTACCTAGACTGGACCACCACGTTTGAGATATCTTTTTCAGGTAGTTCAGACACAAACCACGACAGTTTATTGTAGAATACTACCTAGACTGGACCACCACGTTTGAGATATCTTTTTCAGATAATTCAGACACAAACCACGACAGTTTATTGTAGAATACTACCTACACTGGACCACCACGTTTGAGATATCTTTTTCAGATAATTCAGACACAAACCACGACAGTTTATTGTAGAATACTACCTAGACTGGACCACCACGTTTGAGATTTCTTTTTCAGATAATTCAGACATAAACCACGACAGCTTATTGTAGAATACTACCTACACTGGACCACCACGTTTGAGATATCTTTTTCAGATAATTCAGACACAAACCACGACAGTTTATTGTAGAATACTACCTACACTGGACCACCACGTTTGAGATATCTTTTTCAGATAATTCAGACACAAACCACGACAGCTTATTGTAGAATACTACCTACACTGGACCACCACGTTTGAGATATCTTTTTCAGATAATTCAGACACAAACCACGAC
>CACRXK020002848.1:0-40050 GCA_902702795.2 Paramuricea clavata | reverse complement strand
GGGTCGTTTGCCACTTGCCTCTCAAAATGTGGAACTGAACAAGAGCGAGCGTCTGGGTGCTGTCCGCACCTTTATAGCTACATCAGTCACCCATGCACATAATATATGCAATACGTTTCATAACAACTTTGTTTTAGCCTTAATTTGTTTTCGCATATCATTACGAGTGTTGAGAATAGAAGGAAGGTATCGTCTACATATCGACGATATAGTAAGGGCTTAAAATTGGTAGGGCAATTATTAAGCCAAGTGGTTTCATGAAAAGATAAAAAAATGTTAGCAAATAGAGGCCCAAGAGCCCATTGCTATGCCGTCTACCTGTTGATATAGGGAACCATTGAACAAGAAATGGCAGTTCTTGACAGCACAATTCAAAAGTTGTTTCAATTCAGAGCAAGTGAAATCATGAAAACGGATGGCATTCGAAAACAAGCGATCAGCAATTATTTCTATGGTTTCATCCATGGCTCTTTTGCATATGTTATACTGGGCATTAATCTTTATACTACGATTACGATTCCCACATGGTTCATCACTTGCAAGTATATAGAATTACATGTATCATATTTGTGAGCTTGACTTGTGCATAGAAACAAATTATCAAAACTTCGAGGAAGCAGTTTGTTTTGGTATAAATACATAAATTTCCCTAGTTCAAGTAAATAGATATTATCAAATTTAAGAATCTTAAGCGCTTTAAAAATGGGATCGGTGTGTGCGTCAAAAGCTTCCTTATTATCGAAATCACTAGAGTGGTTAATTGTCGCATCGGAATCGAACATCGAAGGCTTGTTTTTATGTACCACGTGATAGCAAATGTTTACGCCACAGGATGAAAATTTTTGAAGGCGGGCCATGCAATGGCGTTCAGCTTGAAAGGTAGATTTTTTACTCAAGGCATGTGTCTTGAGGAATCTGTAAGGGGTGAAATTATTGATGACATATTATTAAATGGTGGGGATAGTGAGACAGGGCATTTTCCTGGACTGTGGTCTACAATTTGTGCCAAGCACAAAGTTCATGGGAAAACTGTGAAAGACATTTGGGGAAAATTTACAAGCAGTGGGTCTGTTAGCCCAAGGAAACGTATCTCGGAAAATCCCAGTAAATTAGCAGTGGGTGAGTTACAGCTTGTCAAGGCTATGAAGACCCAAAAGTCTTCAATTTCTATTAAACATGTTAAAAACAACCTACTAGAACATGGCAATTTGCCTGGAGGAACTTCGATCTCAGTTGTTGGGCGCACTGTTCGAAATTCGAAGAGCGAGGGAGTTTGGACATGGAGATGGATGTGCCGAAGTATTAAAAACAAATTTGACAAGGCCAATGTAAACTATTCTCAAGATTACTTGAATTTTATCAGCCAAATCGATACATATAGGCTAAAGTTTTTTGACGAGATGGGCATATCATTGTATGTTGAACCGTGTGTTGATGCAGGTTGATTTACCAATTCTCCAGACATGACAGTAACTTTACTTGCCGGTCTAGATGGTGTTATGTATATGTCAATACTGTGGACAGTGTGTCTGAGATTGTTGAATTTTTGAACTTCTTCGGTGAAGCTAGCAGATGTTTTCAGGAAAATTGGCAACCCTGTTTTAATGGCTGGAGATATAATTGTACTAGATAACTGTGCTACGCATCATAACACAGGAGGATTTGCATTGGGAGAATCACTCAATGATATAGGAGTATAGAGATCGCATGCATGCGAAATATAAAAACTTCGCCATAGTCCATGCATACCAACAGCCGTGAAGAGGCAACAATGTGAATGTCAACAAATATGAACCAACTAAAAAAAGTTTTTTATAGCAACTAAAGATAATTATATTAATATGAATCATTATCAATCATTTCTAACTCTTCTAAAGCAGCTTCAGCGAGGGTGTACAAATTTAGACTGTAGTTCCTACGATTTTCTCCCACGCTTGCTATCGGCGGTGACATCAACAGTGCTTGGGCTTCACGTTCAACAGCTTCGCGTTCGATATTTTTAGCAATGTCACTCTGATCAGGCGGATTTTGTTGTGTCTCGTCTGAGTTGAAATCGCTTTCGATAGCGTTTCTCATTTCAAAGGCCTCTAGGTTAAAGGAATTCAGCAGTGTTTCAAAATTATTTTGCATCCTTAAAGCCAGATTGAAGTCGTCACAACATGAGCCTGCAAACGCCGCCTTTTTTCGTTGTGGGGAGCAAAGTGTATTGTCAATTTCATCACAGTCACGCAAACTAGTGCACTGCTACTGCTTTGAGAATTGTCATGCGACTTGGGCCACAAAACTCCTTGTGATTCCCATAGCTTTTTATATGGATTGTGGACAGATGTGTTCCCTGTCAAACGCTGTTATGGTATTTTTCGCTTCCTCGGCAGAAGGAATGTTATGTTTGAAATGCTTCTCGAGTATTTTGCTGTCTTTGTTTGGCAAATGCCAGTTCTCAATAGATTTTCTGTCTATTTCTCTGATGTATTTATCAGGATCAGTATCAATTAAAGTATCCTATTTCTCTGATGTATTTATCAGGATCAGTATCAATTAAAGTATCCTTAATTCGAGCTATGTAGCAATTGCTAACACTTGCACACAAAGTCTCCCGATTTTTAAGCTCCTTTTTCATCTTCGACAATAGTTTACACTCTTCGCTGAGTTTCTTGTCCAACTCTTTTACAGTTTGCTTGTCTTCAGGGTGTGTTTGTCAATGTTTTTGCAATACGTTGACGAGGAACAAGTATTTGGATAGGGGCAATTTAAGCGGTTATGTCCTTCTTTCAAGTGACACTTGCCACACGAGGGAAGGGTAGACTCGAAGCATTGCTTCGTGGTTTTTTCCTGCATAAAATTATCATGCTCGTTTTTGACAGTGCACACGCTTTTCTCCTGACCTTCTATCTTATTCTTTTGTTGTCAAAAATACGACTGAAGAGGACTAACAATTTATTGCTATATTGCTCCTACAGTTTCAAAACCATTGCTTTCAAACACTTCAGCTAAGTGTTCTAAATTAACATGTTTTAGCCATTTTTTGTTGGCGTTATTCGAACATCCATTTTGCACACTCCCGGCTTCAATAAAGAAACCCCCTTGATGCAAAATTTTCATCACACGGCGTAAAAATTTCCTATCATGTGGTACATAAAAATGAGCCTTCGACGTTCAATTCCGATGCGACAATTAACCACTCTAGTGATTTCGATAATACTAACAATTCTAATTATACGTTTCTAAAGTAAAATAATACGATTAAGATTCGTAGGGTATGTAGAGGCTCAAACAATGATACAATACTACATATAAGGATAGACAAATGAATAGTACAATTTATATAAAGATACTTTAGAAAGGCAAAAACTTGCTTTGTATATGATACCTATTCATTTGGATATTTTCTTGGCAACATGTGAAATATGAGGTTTCCAGGATATATGTTCATCTAAAATTACACCAAGAAAAACTGCTTCCTTGACCTGATCAATTTTATGATTATTTAACCATATTGGCAAATCAATGCTATGCCTTTTCTGTCTAGGTTTAAAGACAATATAATTAGATTTCTTAATATGTATTGACAAATTATTTGCCTTAAACCACTCAGACAATTTGTCAATTTCACGGTTGATTGTATTCATTAAATGGGATTTGTATTTGTGAGAATAAAATACATTGGTGTCATCGGCAAACAAAAACAAATCGAGAATATTTGAAACATTACAAATATCAAGAGTGGGCCATTACAAATATCAAGAGTAGGTCAACATTACAAATATCAAGAGTGGGCCAAGTATTGAACTTTGAGGCACTCCACACTGAATACTTTTAGATATGGAATAGGTATCATATTGAACGTATTGCAATCTATTACAGAAGAAGTTTTTTATCCAATCCAGAGCCAATCCTTGTAAACCATAATGTTCAAGTTTATCAAACAAAATGTCATGGTTAACGTTATCAAACGCTTTGGAGAGATCAAGAAAAATACCAATTGTAAATTCTTTCCGATCAATGGCTGATGTAATTTTATCATACAAATGCAACAAAGCCAGGGAGGTTGAATGATTTTTTCTAAAGCCGTATTGATTGTCAAAAAGAATGTTGTGTTTGCTTATATAGTTAGTTATACGATTGTATACAATTCGTTCAAACAATTTAGAGAAAATAGGTAAAACTGATACAGGCCTGTAATTTTGAACTAGTCTATGATCACCAGACTTAAATAATGGTATAACTCGTGCTATTTTCATGAGATCAGGAACAATACCCGAAGAAATTGATATATTGATAATATGGGTAAGGGGTTCAATAATAAGGTCAATAGATTCATTCACAGCAAACATCGGAATCTTATCAGAGCCTGCAGCCGTCCCTGGACATAAAGAAATTACAATTTCTAGTGTTTCTTGCTGGGTTGCTGGCTCCAGGATTAGGGAATTTACGAAGTTACTGGAAAGATAAGAAATAGTCGAGTCAGAAATTTTCCTGTGTTAATTTTAACACCAATGTTTGTAAAATATTCACATGATTTGCAATTTCATTTGAATTAGAGATTTTCTTTATTGTCAAAAATAAATGTTGAAGGCAACCTACTGACACATTTTTTCTTATTGATAACTTTATTTAAAATTCTCCATGTATTCTTGGTATTTGTCTTGAAGTTATCTAATTGCTTATTATAGTAAAGGCGTTTAGCAATTCTTAAAGAATGGTTCAATTTATTTTTGTAATTTTTATAAGAAGCCTCATTAACATTATCTGGTGTATTTAAATATCTCTTATACAATTTATCCTTACGCCTTATCGACTTAAAAAGACCCTTAGAAAGCCATGGTTTTGTAAGGGTACACTTTTTGTTCTTTTTTCTTTTTAGTGGGAAACAATTATTATAAATTTCTCTATGTATTCAAGAAACTTTCATAAGCTTTGGTCAGATCATAGAATCCATCAAGATCATGCCAAAATAACCATCTAAACAGTGACGAAACCAAGACACATTCACTTCACTTTTATCACGATAGACAGTGTATGCGTCAACATCCATATCATTGAACTGATTGTGAGTAATATAAAATATTGGCAAGTGATCAGAAATGTCAGAAAGTAATAAGCTGCTAAACAAATAATTATCTGGGTGATTGGTAAATAAGTTGTCAATAAGTGTAGCTGTGTGTGATGTTATTCTTGTAGGAAGCGTTATTACAGGAAAAAATATGTTAGCATACATTATATCCAAAAATTCCCCTGTGAATTGATGACTTTGATGGTTTAATAAGCAAATTTAAATTAAAATCGCCCATCAAATATAACAGACTTTGTTTTCTTTAGAAATTTTTGCCATAAGTATATTGAGATTGGTTATAAAATCAGCAATATTTTGACTAGGAGGCCTATAAAAATGCCAACAATACTGTTTTTTCTTTCAACACTGATTATTTCAATAAATAAAGATTCAATATTTAACTGATCAGGAAAGGCAAGGTCATTACGAAGTTTATAATCTAACTCTATTGTTAAATATACCCAACACCACCCCCAGATCTCTCACATTGATAGCTATGCACAAAGTTATAACCGTCATGTCAGCGGCATGAGATGAATCTTGAAGCCAGGTTTCAGAAATACCAATAATTGAGAGCTTATTATTAATGGAAGCTAACAGAGTTGTTAAGCTATTAAAATTGCGATTAATACTTCGTATATTTAAGTGAGTTAGCAATAAACAATCGGAATACCAGGCTTTTTTTTGCCAACATCTCATTTAAACTGTTTTCAATATAATGATCATAATTAAATACATCTGAAAAGAAATTATAATCCGGATCTATATTGCTAGATAAAGCTATGTTATTGTGGTTGTCAAAAGATAACAGATTAAACTTTAAGCAAGAAAGTCTGTCAGCTTCAAAATTCACTGGACTGTCTGACATCTCATAGTGATTAATAGTATGAGGGGTCATCACCGCCAAAATCCTGCTTCAAATTCGGATGTGGCGAACCTAAATTCTGTTGTTCCAAATTGTTGTTTTATTAGAACAGAATTTAAACGTGCACAACAAAATTTACGTCTCCAGGACAGAATTTAGAACTACGCAACATAATTTTAAACAAAACAAAGTTTAGAACAACGCAATATAATTTGAAACAATAGAACACAATTTAACTAAACACAACAGGATTTGAAATAGCACTACAGAATTTAAAACGACAGAACATAATTCAAAACGACAGAATAGAATTCACGGCATATTCTCAAATTCGGTTCTGCAATCTCAAATTCGGTTCTGCAATCTCAAATTCGGTTTCAACTTCCAAATCGCCGGAAGTGCAGGAACTAATAAGCTAATTTATGATAATTTAAAATGCATAATCATGCTAAGTTTTCTTTTCCCGCGAATTTTGCTAATATAAATTACTCGACAACATGGCGTCGAATAATCAAGGACTTTCTTCAAGATGCATTTCACTTTTAGAAGAAGTAAAGGGACTTTTAGAGGACAATAGGCAAAACAGTAGGCAAGCTGACGTGAACGTAAGTGCTTCGACATTAAGGCAATCGATTTTGACGGCTAGATCAAGTGGAATCGAAGAACAATCGACGACTTCTACGACAAGTGTCACAAGTGTACGAACGCCGAGACATACGATATCACAGTCGACAACCAATACCTCTGGAGCAGCAACCAATACCTCTGGTATTACTACTTCAGAGCAGCAAAGTTCAAGAGCCCTTCAAAATTTCAGGTCTCTATTTGCTCCATATGTAGCATCTTCAAGAAACAACTGGTCGCGTCCTCCTCTTGCAAAAAAAAACAAAAAAGGGACCATTTCAAGTTAAAGAAACATGGACTCATGAATTTTTTTGCCTAGCCGAAACATGTGCGATTCGCGTGCCAACTCGCTTAAAAAAGATTAACCTTCAGAATTCTGGACTTGGTCGAAAAAAAGTTGTGTTCAAATGCAATGACTCTGCTTTTGATGTTCAAAAAGTCTTGCAGGGAGTCTACCCAAAGCTTAGCCAAGCTGGAGGCTTTGAGTTGTTAAGAATTGGTGATCCACGTACATCTCTTGTGCTTATTACACCTCCTGTTACTGGCTACTCTGTGCCTTTTCTAAGGGATTCCGCTGGATTAGGGCAAGCACTTGCCTATATAAGGCCCCTACAGAAAGATCTTGATTTATCTACATCCATTGATGAAGAAATTGAGCAGGTTTGTCATATGTACAGTGCCAGTGTCTAAAAAATTGATGGTACCATTAGTTGAGCATTTGCATGCTCTCTTGTTCCACCACAGGGCATTTACAGTTACGGCTTATTGCTAGTCTTGCTAGCCTGTAGGCAGTCCCATGGCGTCGGGATGAACAGTTTCATGATGATGTCAAAGGGCTGCCTGTAGGCTAATTTGTGTAGGCTTGAAGATATTTACTCAGGTACATGTTAGTATAACAACACAATACTGGTAATTGCATGGTTTTGGTGTACTCAAAAGCTTGTCCAAATTATCCAGCACCCTGAAAAACAGGCTTGCTGAATCCACCAGTTGGTATTTTTTGCATGCATTTGGCAAATTTCAATACCTGTTGAATGTATATTTAAAAATGCTCAAATGAACCAAAAAAAATACAATATTGATCAGAAAGACACCTTTAATTTAAAAACATTTACTATACAATTTCATTCATTTTTATAAGTATTCTATAATTTATTAATCACAGGTAGAAGACAAGAATGTGCCATTTGTGAAATGTATTGAGTGCAATGAAAATGTTGCAATGACACGTTTTAGAAGCCACCAATGTGATGTTTCTAGGTAAGTGTTGATATGCGCTTTTAATTCAGTAATTATTATTCCTATTAAAATAATAGACCTTACAGATTATTCAAGCTTCTACCCAATGGCCTCGTTTCCATGTTAACATATTTTAGCATGCAGATAACCCTTACAAAAAAAGTCTATATAGGCCTAGCCTATAGGCCAACCTATAGGTTCCTATAAGAAACATATAGGTTTTTATAGACAATTGGAACATTTTCTATAGGTGACCTATTGGGATACCTACAACCCTATAGAGCTCGATCTATAGGTGCTTGAAGGCTTCTATAGGGAATTGGAACATTTCCTATAGGCCACCTATAGACTTTTTTGTAAGGGCTATTCCCATGTTTTCCTAGATGAAGTTGTTTGTTGCTGCTATTAGGCTCAATAACAAAGTAATTTTCAACCCTACTAAGCACAAAACATGAAGGTCACCTATAGAAAATGTTCCAATTGTCTATAAAAACCTATATGTTTCTTATAGGAACCTATAGGTTGGCCTATAGGCTAGGCCTATAGACTTTTTTTGTAAGGGTTATCTGCATGCTAAAATATGTTAACATGGAAACGAGGCCATTGGGTAGAAGCTTGAATAATCTGTAAGGTATATTATTTTAATAGGAATAATAATTACTGAATTAAAAGCGCATATCAGCACTTACCTAGAAACATCACATTGGTGGCTTCTAAAACGTGTCATTGCAACATTTTCATTGCACTCAATACATTTCACAAATGGCACATTCTTGTCTTCTACCTGTGATTAATAAATTATAGAATACTTATAAAAATGAATGAAATTGTATAGTAAATGTTTTTAAATTAAAGGTGTCTTTCTGATCAATATTGTATTTTTTTTGGTTCATTTGAGCATTTTTAAATATACATTCAACAGGTATTGAAATTTGCCAAATGCATGCAAAAAATACCAACTGGTGGATTCAGCAAGCCTGTTTTTCAGGGTGCTGGATAATTTGGACAAGCTTTTGAGTACACCAAAACCATGCAATTACCAGTATTGTGTTGTTATACTAACATGTGCCTGAGTAAATATCTTCAAGCCTACACAAATTAGCCTACAGGCAGCCCTTTGACATCATCATGAGAAACTGTTCATCCCGACGCCATGGGACTGCCTACAGGCTAGCAAGAGGGCCCCCTATACTTTTTGCGTGAAGCGTGAAGGGCTTATTTTACTTAGCCGTGAAACGTGATCGGGCCCCCTACACTTTTTGCGTGAAGCGTGAAGGGCTTATTTTACTCAGCCGTGAAACGAGATCGATGATTTTCTTAATCCGTGACTCGTGAAGAGGCAAAATATTTTTACGTGAAAGCATATTGTGAAGAGGTATAGGGGGCCCTCTAGCAATAAGCCGTAACTGTAAATGCCCTGTGGTGGAACAAGAGAGCATGCAAATGCTCAACTAATAGTACCATCAATTTTTTAGACACTGGCACTGTACATATGACAAACCTGCTCAATTTCTTCATCAATGGATGTAGATAAATCAAGATCTTTCTGTAGGGGCCTTATATAGGCAAGTGCTTGCCCTAATCCAGCGGAATCCCTTAGAAAAAGCACATTGTAGCCAGTAACAGGAGGTGTAATAAGCACAAGAGATGTACGTGGATCACCAATTCTTAACAACTCAAAGCCTCCAGCTTGGCTAAGCTTTGGGTAGACTCCCTGCAAGACTTTTTGAACATCAAAAGCAGAGTCATTGCATTTGAACACAACTTTTTTTCGACCAAGTCCAGAATTCTGAAGGTTAATCTTTTTTAAGCGAGTTGGCACGCGAATCGCACATGTTTCGGCTAGGCAAAAAAATTCATGAGTCCATGTTTCTTTAACTTGAAATGGTCCCTTTTTTGGTTTTTTTTGCAAGAGGAGGACGCGACCAGTTGTTTCTTGAAGATGCTGCATATGGAGCAAATAGAGACCTGAAATTTTGAAGGGCTCTTGAACTTTGCTGCTCTGAAGTAGTAATACCAGAGGTATTGGTTGCTGCTCCAGAGGTATTGGTTGTCGACTGTGATATCGTATGTCTCGGCGTTCGTACACTTGTGACACTTGTCGTAGAAGTCGTCGATTGTTCTTCGATTCCACTTGATCTAGCCGTCAAAATCGATTGCCTTAATGTCGAAGCACTTACGTTCACGTCAGCTTGCCTACTGTTTTGCCTATTGTCCTCTAAAAGTCCCTTTACTTCTTCTAAAAGTGAAATGCATCTTGAAGAAAGTCCTTGATTATTCGACGCCATGTTGTCGAGTAATTTATATTAGCAAAATTCGCGGGAAAAGAAAACTTAGCATGATTATGCATTTTAAATTATCATAAATTAGCTTATTAGTTCCTGCACTTCCGGCGATTTGGAAGTTGGAACCGAATTTGAGATTGCAGAACCGAATTTGAGATTGCAGAACCGAATTTGAGATTGCAGAACCGAATTTGAGAATATGCCGTGAATTCTATTCTGTCGTTTTGAATTATGTTTTGTCGTTTTAAATTCTGTAGTGCTATTTCAAATCCTGTAGTGTTTAGTTAAATTGTGTTCTATTGTTTCAAATTATATTGCGTTGTTCTAAATTTTGTTTTGTTTAAAATTATGTTGCGTAGTTCTAAATTCTGTCCTGGAGACGTAAATTTTGTTGTGCACGTGTAAATTCTGTTCTAATAAAACAACAATTTGGAACAACAGAATTTAGGTTCGCCACATCCGAATTTGAAGCAGGATTTTGGCGGTGATGACCCCTCATATAATAGTGATTAATAAAAGGATAACTAGTGATTAGTAAAGTAAAAGGGAAATCGTTGTAGTTAAATGAAGCAAAAATAACACAAACTTAAACAAAGAAATAACTTATCTGAATTAGGCTGTATTCTTTGGCCTCAAAAGTCGCCTAGAAAAATATTTCCGCTGCCATCGGTCTCCATCTAATTTTAATTTATATAAATCTATAGATTTTGGCACGCTAAGTATGAATTTCAATGTTGTCACTCACACAAACCTGCAGTTTTTGAGTATATTGCCACCAAAGTTCGGTATCTTTCACGGCTTCGAAACAAGATGGCCGCCATTTTTGCCCTGGGTACTTCATGTAATATATGATGAACGGTACTAGTTCCAGACCCAATTTAAGCTACTTTCACGCGGTCGAACGGAGGGTTATCGTATTAGCCATCACAAGCGTTTGTTTTATCATTCCGTAAATTGATGTTAAAAAAATGAGAGTAGAAATAAATGAATTAACTTAGTTAACTCAATTCGATCCGCCAATATTAATTTCCGACGTATATGACGGGAAGATTAAATATTAAAGAACTTCGCGAGTATTTGCAGTAGACATACGAAAATACCACCAAAAAATTCCGCTTGATCGATACTATATATTCAGAAATATTCATATAATTTTATTGTTTCTCGCTCAATTTCAAGCGAATTTCTTACCTTGAAATGATCAATGCGGTGAAATTTATGCAAATGACACATTATCAATTTTGCAGTTGCATTTTGAATGTTCCGCCTGATTCAAATGCTCGTCTTTTTGCTTCTTTTCCACGTATAATAATAACAAATATACCAAAAGAATCGCCATCTTCCATTCTATAGCTCGGAGCAGTCTCGGGAAATTGCGAAATAATCTAAGCCTATTATGGCAATTCTCGTGATCGGAAAGTGTTCGGCCAACTTCGGACGCCAAATTCTTGGTAAAGCATTACAGTTTCCTGGTAAAAGCTGCAGGAATCACTTCCGGAGTGTTTGTTTACCCTAGATACGGATTTTGATTGGCTTAGGCAGAAAAACAAATCTTTTAGAGCAATTTTCCTGATTATCGCGCACGGGAACGCACGAGCGTTGAAATGTATTGTGTTGTTGTTTTGTTTGAATCGCATTCTGAAGACGTTTTTGGCTTTATTTTGCAAACTGATAGTGCTAGTAATGATGGAATGTCTTCGTATGAAGACAAGTATCTCAACCTGGCATTGAGAGTCGTGTCTGGAGTTTCAAGGCAAGTATTTGTGTCATTTCTAGACAATTTCTATTTCAATGTTTTGCTGTTGCCATGGCGTTGTAAATTTATTTGTATTTAGTATAGCTTCACTAGTACGACCAAGTATGTCCTCATATCGCTTTTTTGTGTTGAAATAATCGTTTCATACTGAAATTGACAAATATAAATGGTATTTATTTATATTGTTGACGAAAATTTATGGTGTTTTAGGCATAAAAATCTCTGATTCCTAGGCGAAGTAAAATGAGCCTTGAGCACATGTTTGGTTGTTTGTTACATACATAATAGCCAAGTATTCATACTTATATCTTACTAGTTGGCTCTTTTTATAATTTTATATGGCACCATGTCTATCAAAGTTTTTATTCGCACCGATGAATATATTGATCCTGTTCCTATCTGCTGTTCCTGTTTCATAGCCTCAGGGAAGTAGAGTTCTGATGAGTCGTGAGAACCCCACTCACCAACCCAGAGGGAAGGTAGGGGGATGAGTAGAGGTAGAGGGAAGCCCAGCCATTAGGACCTAAGGTTTCGAAAGCTCCCTGTCTAGCTTCCCCACTAGGCCCCATAGTACATGACGGATATGATGATCCTGACGCCAGGAATGTTCTCCCAGATTTTGCTCCTCACTGACATGTCCAGGATCCATTTCGATCAACTGTGAGCTTGAGTTCATTTGGCTTAATGAACTGTGAGCTTGAGTTCATTCGACTCTTTTTTACTAAGGGAATGCTTCAGGAGGTAGTTTCCTGGCCATACCAATACATATGCCCACATACAAATAACTCAAAAGTTATCCCCATATACTAATAAAAAAGGGTCTTGCAGTCCACCAACCTTGAGAGGTTGATTGCCTTTTAGTATAATATGCAGGTTTGCTAAAGGTCGACAGTGAGATTGAAAATTATTGGAGTGTAAAAACCTTATATCATGGTCTGTGGGCAATAGACATAATTTCTCGGGTTAGGTACAAAGCACTTATGGCGTTTGTGAATATGGTAGATCCTGTACTAAAGACTACAGCAATAAACTGCATCAACAACTGTACCAGCCGTCACAGAATATTGTTGTTGCAGACAAACACACTGTCAAATCAAGAAATAGGTTGGGGGTTAAGCAGTTCATGAAAGCTAGATGACCTACTATGTGGGGAATAAATCTGTGGGTTGCTGCAGACAATCCTAATGGTTATATTGCGACTTTGAAATTTATACAGGAAGAAGTCCAGATATTCATCACAACAGATTTGGGTATGACGTGGTGATCTGATATCAGTTTGGTTACGGTCTTAGGTCTTTTGTAGTACAATATAAAGGAAATATTTTCACCACATAATCCAATTATGTGCTTTGGCAAACATTACTGCTTTAGTAAACATTACTGCCCTGGAAAACATTACTTTTTTAAAACTACTAATTATGATGATGCCAGCCCAACAACACTTGGTCATGCTATTTGCAAATATTTTCATGTTCCAGATTGTGAAAACAATCAATTTCTAAACAAATGAGTAGTGATTATTTCAAATTTGAATAGCATGACCCAATTTTGAGGCTGGTTATGCCACTAATAACTAAAGTCAATGGTGTAATGATTATCTAAGAATGTATGTAGTAATTGTAGAAATAAAGACATTTTGCTAATCATGATTTGAGTGTTCTTTTGTGGGTATCACAGACTTATTTTGGTGCCATACTATCTTTGGAGAATAAGAAATATTGGAAATTTGTATTGATAACATGTTGCAGCAATAAAAAAGGACCTTTGATAAAGGTATTTGTTTCATGTGAGCACAAAATGTAAATTTTACTCCACTACCTAGTTTATATAAAAATTCAATAAAAATATTTCTATTTATGCTACATGCATGAAACTTCGGGTACTTGTAGATCATAACCGTGTCTTTCTGTCATATTCATAAATTTTTTTGACATATTTGAAATTTGAACCGCTAAATACATTTATGCATAATTGCAACATTTTTTTATATCATAATTTATGCAAATTTATGCGAGTAAATCGTTAACCAAGCTCCGGATGAAATTGAAATTGGTATTGTTGGAAAGCGGAAGTCCTCCTCTTTCGAACGATGCAATTTCTGTTTCCGTGCGATGTATAATTTGAGAGATATAAGCGTTTGAAACAACACCACTCGAAATTGGTACTTTTCGACCGGATGAGAATGAGTTAACCTTTTATGAAAGGCCTCTGCGGCCAAGAGTACCATTTAAGGTGGCTCCCTATAAACGTTCCTGGAAGCATGTGTATCTAGGTATATCAATTGGCTACCCCACCTTAGAAAGATTCCCCGAACGTGCTGAGAAGCTAAATAGAAAAAACGTTTTACAATACATAATAATATAGTATAATACTATAATAAGAATCTGGGCCGTAGCTAGCATGTATAGTTTGGGGGGGGGGTGGGTGTAGGCCAAAAATTTCCGATTGACGAGAAAAATTTCCGAATATTTCATGGCCTACGAATTAGCCACGAAGGTGTTTGCTATCCGGAAAATGAAGACGCTATTTACAAACAAAAATACGCATATTTTACGCACAAACATATTACAGAAGCATGCAGTGCCGTAGGAAGCTCTTTTTTATTGGGGGGGGGGCTGAGAACGAGGGCGGAAGGCCTAAATAAAGGCCTTAAATTTAGAGTCTCTGAAATGCCATTTCCTGGACATTGGGGAAGTTTTGACAGAATTCAAATGGCCAGAAAACAGCGTTTTAGTATGTCGAAATTTACAATTTGCTTACAATTTAGTAGTACTAAATGGGCGAAAGTGTATTTAATTAACTATATATTGGGGAAGTTGCAGGAAAGTATGGATAATATGATTCTTCGCAGTTTGTCATGGATAATGTAACCACTTAGAATTAATCAATTGTCATTATTATTCATCTCGTGTTTTACAATAAAATATTATGATCATAAAGCAAACTCAAAACGTGCATATGCAACTGTGCATTCACTTCCAGATTCACTTAGAAATTATAATTTATAGGGAGCTCAGCCCTCTGCTACTACTGAAAAGTTAGGGGGGCTCAAGTCCCCGCTGCCCCGTGGTTTTTACGGCCATGTCATAAACCTCTCTCAGTGTAGTCACCTTTTCGTGGTTCTTTAACAACAGGTAATCCAAGACTTCATCTTCACTCTCCATCTCACTTTGCGACGTTTCACTTTCTTCATTTAAGTAATATTCCGCCACGACACCTTGACAGATACTTTGAGCATAGATGATATCTCACTTCTGTTGCGTTCATTACGGTGTCTGGAAAACCAGCTGGGAAAATCTTTTTATCAACCTCTCCTTCAAGCGAAATCTCCTATAGCCCGATGCATCGCAGTTCTCGATTGTCGCAACAGTTCTGACGAATTCCGCTTCAATTTTCTTCATGTAGTAAATCTCCTCGTTGTCAATTAATTTTTCTTTCACAAACCGTTCACAAAAAAAGTTAAAGGATTCCTCGTATTTGCACTTAGCACGAACTTCATCATCGTCTTTTGTTACATCGGTGCGTCTTACAAAATTTGGGTATCGTTGATAACACCGTCTGTGGTAGTTTACTTCTAATGCCGCGCAGTCCTTGTCAGCAATTTGTAAAAGGATACTTTCGACCCCTTTTCTCGTAGCTGCTTCTCTCAATCTTCCCCCGTCAATGGTTTCTGCACTCACCAACCGTTTTTCCTTTCGTTTTCGAGAGTTCTATCAAATAGGTAAAAATCATCGTTACCATGTTCATTATGCTTAACATGCTTATCAGTATAAATACGTTTACTTACTGTTCCAGTCACAAGAGACTTTTTCTTACAAATGATGCAAACAGGAGCCAACACATATTTTGATTTTGTTTTACTTGATGCGTTTACTGTTGATCGTAATAATTTCTTTGACGGTTCGGATGCGTGGGTCGTATCTAAATTAAAAAAGCTCAATCAGAACATTATATAAGTATTAATGGTAACTTTATTTAATTTTCTAAACTTACAACTGCAAATCTCACTATATCAGGTAATTTACAATTGGCAACTTGATATATTACTATTAAATGATTTTATAACACATGTACACGATTAAATTTACTCTATTACTCTAAATACATACTTATACAATAAAAATTTTAAAGTTTCATCAAGTCCGGATTCACCCAGTTCTTATTTCGACAACAAAATATGTAGTAGGTTGACCTTATTGCAATATTAATAATCATTTTAATAACGTATATTACATGAGCTTTATCTAAATTAAAATGTTCTAACATGTCTATAAAACCAGAAGATTCCTTGTCAAACACACCTTTTTTCTTTTGTTCCATAATCATATCTTTATACTTGGAGTATTTCCTGTTAACGTTATTTCTGAGGTTAGTCTCATATCCAACGGTTAATTCCAGAATATACAGACAATTGTCTTTCGTCAAAATTAGTAAATCAGGCCGATAATCATCACCAGTGATTGTAGAAAGATTAGAGAATGACGACAATGTATCAGCATAAATGGTCCGGATATGTTCTGATGGAAGGTTATCAGCAATGAAATTTAGAATTGAGTCATGTCTCCAAGTAATAATCGATCGAGGTAGGAACTGCAACCAGCGACGACGTGTAATAGAGATTCAGGATTAATGCAGAACAAGCATTCAGAAGACGAGGATAGCCCCCATCTTTGAAGGTTCTTACGGATTGGCAGCGAATTGTTTATATAACGAATGGTAAAGTTGAAAATGTTTTTAGGCAATTTGGACTGACAGGCTTGCCAGATCGTATTTACTTGGGTTAAGGAAAATCTTAATACACTGGTAAAGAATGAGCCTTGGTATGTTAGTTGGTTTGTTAATTTATCTTCTTGAACATCACGAAATGACTTAATCACTTCCTTCGTCGAACTGTATTGGTCGTATTGAATATTAGCATGATTAGTTGTTGACTTCCAGAGATGGATTATTGATTCATTAGGAGATGATTTTAAAGTATTCCGAATTGTTACCTGGCATTGTAAAAACTTAGTTGATGGGAGGGGGGGGGGTGATGTTAAGACCAAATTTGTCGCTGGTTATGTAGATGTTACTCAGCGTTCCAGAAATAGGTACCTCAAGCCATTTGCGAACATATTGCGTAAATAAAGAATCCAGGTTTTCCAAAATCCAGGTTTTTGAAATTGATGTAATAGTAAGATGCCAGGAGAGTTTCGATAAAACATAACGATTGTAGAATCTTGTTCTATTAATATTAATAATAATAATAATAATGGAAATTTGTTTAATATATAGTTGTGTAATAATAGAGACAATGGTAATGGCAATGATAATAATAATACCTACTTACCAGAGGTTGCAGTTGCCTCATCATCTAAAGACTCTAAAGGTTCGGTCACACGGAGCGACAAGTCGCAGGGGCATGTTGCAGGGACATGTCGCCCGAAACGAGTCACACGAAGCGACAATGCTAGGCGAAAACTTGTGAACAGACTAGCTTACACGATGCAACAAGTCGCGGCAACGGTTTTTGTCCCCGCGACACGTCGTATGAAATCAAATCAATTTGATTTCATGCGACATGTCGCGGGGACAATTTTTTGTCCCCGCGACAACGCTTACACATGTGACACACAATGAAATTCGACCCCGCGACATGTCCCTGCAACATGCCCCTGCGACTTGTCACTCCGTGTGACGGAACCTTAAAGGTTTTGAGTCATCTGATCTTATAGTACCAGCTGTGCCTTCCCGGACCGAATTATGGCTCTTTCTATTGACGTTTTGTTTGTGCATTTCGAATAACATCTGTGGTAACCAACTGCTGAATTTTGCCATTCTTTATCGTCAAATCATGCTGTATTCTCTGCTACCTCTTTTTACTTTCCATCCAATGTCTTCTAAATTTCTCTACATTCTAAAACTCGTTTGTATGCATACTCTGTAAAGCGTGCAAGCAGAGCCGTGCCAAGTGGTTTTTGGTTAGGGCGGGGGCATGGGCGTACCGGAAGGAAAAAATTAGGGGGGCGGAAAGAAATTTGCCCGACTTTTTCGGATTGCGCCCAACCAGTGCCGAAAAATATTTTTTCCGGAACAATTAATTTTGGCGACCTCCCCCCCCCCAGTCGCCAAAAAAATTTCGGTCAGTGTACCATTTTAGGGGTCCAAAAATTTTTCGGACATGCCAAAATTTTTCGGAACATCAAACAAATTTTCCAAACATCACAAAATTGACATAATTTCCCGCAAAATTGACAGAATTTGTCCCATTTATTTTTATAATAACCCAATATTGCCCGACTGTGAAGCGAATATTGCCCTACTGGCTTTGTTTGCCCAACAAACTGGGGTTATTATTAAGAGAGATATTATTGCTTTGACTACTTTTTTGGCTTTTTAATTTCCCACTCTTCGCCCGACTTATGTTGAACATTTGCCCGACTTTTCGACTTTGTAATCTTTTTTGGGGGGGGGCAGCTGTCCCCCCCCGTCCCGTACGCCTATGGGCGGGGGTGAAATAAAAAATTTGGGCCCCCTCCAATTTGGGGTCCCCCTCAAAAAAATCTTTCCAGAAACCGACGAATTTTTCCGGAAAATACTGGGGAGGCGAGGAGGCCCCAAAATTTTTTTCAAACACTAGGTTTACATAATGGGGGCTTAAATTTAGTTTTGAAGACCTTTTTAGACCAATTTTCCAGAAAATTCCTTAATATTTAACACGTTCCACTTTCCAGGCCCTGTCTCCGCAATTTGGGCCCCCTTTTTTACTTTTCTTTGGGGGAGGAGTGATACCCCCCACCCCACCCCCAGGTGGCACGGCCCTGTGTGCAAGCTGTCCACTTTCTCCATCGAAATGAATCAAACAAAAGAGGCCATGCTTGGCTGTAACATTTCTTCTACCTTGTACTTCATGTAAAATAAAAATATAATGCTCGAAGTGCACGGGAAAAGACTTGAACTAGTACCGTTCATCATATATTACACGAAGTACCCAGGGCAAAAATGGCGGCTATCTTGTTTCGAAGCCGTGAAAGATACTGAACTTTGGTGGCAATATACTCAAAAACTGCAGGTTTGTGTGAGTGACAACATTGAAATTCATACTTAGCGTGTCAAAATCTATAGATTTATATAAATTTAAATTAGATGGAGACTGATGGCAGCGGAACTGAAAGATATTTGCCCACAGAATACGGCCTATACCTGAAGAGAACTTATGCTCTGAATTTGAAGAGCTTCAAGTAACTGCGGACTTTAGATACAACAAAAGCGTGTGGTCGTGATGGTATTTCAGCTCGTCTGCTAAAAGAGTGCAGTTTCCAGATTGCGCCCAGTCTGTGCGAATTATTTAACTACTCCTTACGTATAGGCCGTCAGCCGTCTTCCGTCGGAATGGAAAGCTGCTGACATTACTCCCATACACAAAAAAGAATCAAGGGAGCATGCGGAAAATTATAGACCCATACCTCTTCTTCCTGTGATTGCCAAACTGTTGGAACGGTGCACAGGTACTTTATGAGCACATGATAAGTGCTATTTCTCCGTTGCAACATGGTTTTGCAAGGAATCGTTCGTGTATTACTCAACTCTTACGAGTGCTTCATTCAATCGCGCAGAACTTAGACCAGAACATCCAAACTGATATACTATACTTATATTTTGCCAAAGCTTTCGACTCGGTCGATCATAGTTTAATAGTGACAAAACTCAAGTGTTACGGCGTGAAAGGGAGAATGCTTAATTGGTTCCAAGACTATCTTACTAATCGGACTCAAAGAGTAGTTATGAACGGGGTAGCTTCTGATTGGACACTATGTTACTTCAGGTGTTCCTCAGGGTAGCATAATTGGACCAATGCTGTTTGTACTATTTATTAACGACCTGCCAAATGTCGTGCAACAAAAAACGAAGGTTGCCTTATATGCTGATGACACCAAAGCCTCCAGAGGGATAACGTCCGAATGTGATGCTCAAGAACTACAGCAAGCTTTGTGTAATTTGACGAGTTGGAGTACCAGCAATAATATTTCTTTCAACGAATCCAAATGCAAGGTGATGTCAATTACTCGAAAGAAACGTCCTGTCACCTTTGCATACCACCTTGACCAGTTTCTCATAGTCAACGTTGACCAAGAAAAAGATCTCGGGGTATTAATGTCAAAAAACTTGTCTTGGGACTCCCACATCCATAGGATAACTGCTAAAGGAAATAGGATGCTGGGGTTGCTGAAGAGAACCTGTCCTCTATTGATGAATGTAATGGTAAGGCGAACACTATATTTGGCTCACATGAAGTCACAACTTTGCTACGCTAGTGAAGTCTGGTCCCCTCACCATTGTTCCCAGAAGATCAAACTGGAACAAGTGCAAAGACGTGCCACCAGATGGATCCTTAGAGTGAAGGTGGGACACGTTACTTACAGAGACAGACTAACTAGTCTTCATCTGTTACCTCTGTGTTATGATCGTGAAGCTTAAGACCTTATATTTTTCTATAAAGCTCTTCATGGTTTATATGATCTAAATGTACTGGACTATGTCTCTTTTGTCACTCACGAACGGACACGTCTTAATAGTAATTCAACTCTAGTTTTAAAAACTCCACTTTGTAAAACAAGTACTTTTAAAGCCTCGTATTTTAATCGTATTGTTAGGATGTGGAACTCTATATGTAAGGTTGCACCGAGTAGTAGTTTTAGTAGTCTCGCCTCATTTAGGTTTCAAATCAAACTTTCTAACGTACCTTTAGGTACTGTTTTTGATGTGGACTTGACCTGTACTTGGTCAATCGTTAGAGACTGCGCTTGTCATAGGACTTGAGGTGCTTTTACATTCTGCGATTGGTTGGGCCCATGGGGTATACGTATTTTGTAAAATGAATAATTATCCAGCTTGCACGTTTTATAGCGTTTCACAAGACATGAAATTAGGGGGGGGGTTATATTAATCTCTGCATTTGGTCCTACCTAAATGGAGTGTGTAAAAGCACTTTCAAGAATTATAAGCTGAAAATTTTATTAATCGTAATATTTAACTTATTTTGTAAATGTACATGGGGGTAGCCTTGCATGGGTTCTTATGACCCGTTCGTTACTTTCCCCTTTGGGAACTAGCTGTTACTGTTCCTAATAAAGCTGTTAAAACAAAACTCTTTGTAACCGATCATATCGAGACTGTGGGAGACCATAAAACAATCAACTGCATGATCAACTCCTCCCTCTCGCTAGGTTATTTTCCCTCTGCTTGGAAATCCACCCTTGTCGATCCAAGGCTCAATAAAACTGGTCAACCTGCATCGCTATCAAATTTAAGACCAATAAGTAATCTCCAGTTTGTATCTAAACTGACGGAAAGAGCTGTAAGTGACCAGACACTTGAACACATTAAATGTTCAGATATATACCCAATCCTACAATCAGCATATCGAGCTGGTCATAGTACGGAAACAGTCTTACTAAAAGTACATAATGACATCATGTGCTCTATGGACCAACAAAGAGTCTAACTCTAGTACTTTTAGACTTGAGTGCTGAATTTGACACTGTAGATCATCAAGTGTTATTACGTCGTCTTGCGGTCAGCTTTGGCATAACAGGTGCCGCCCTTAAATGGTTTAAATCCTACTTAACTAACAGATCTCAACGTGTGCTAATAAATGGTAACTACTCCGAAAGTTTCTCTCTCCCTCACGGTGTTCCTCAAGGCTCTTGTCTCGGTCCGTTGCTTTTCACAATCTACGCAAGCAAGCTATTCGAAATAGTTAAGTGTCACCTGCCAGACGTGTATGCGTACGCTGATGATATTCAATTATACCTTTCTTTTAAGCCGGACGGTGCTACTAATGAGCTTGACGTAATATGTGCACTACAGAATTGTATCAAGGACATCGGGACTTGGATGACAGTTGATAAGCTTAAACTGAATGATGGGAAGACAGAGTTTTTAATAATTGGAACCGCTGCTCAGCTCAAAAAGGTTAACATCTCTAGTATTGTCATTGGTCAAGATAATGTTCCAGTAGTATCGTGTGCCAGAATTCTCGGAGTATGGTTTGATAACAACCTTAATATGTCACATCATATAAATAAGACTTGTCAATCCGTAGTATATCATCTTCATAACATTAGACGTATTCGAAAGTTTTTAAGCTATGAAGATAGAAAGTCTGTGGTACAAGCACTAATAATGTCAAGGATAGACTACTGTAACAGTCTTCTATTTGGTGTCACAGATGTACATCTGTCTAAACTACAACGGCTGCAAAATACAGCAGCACGTCTTATCTGTTCTATCCCTAAACATGATCACATCACTCCGACTCTCATCAAACTACACTGGCTTCCCGTTCGATTAAGGATCAAGTTCAAAATTGTCATGCTTGCTTTTAAATGTATCCATCAGTGTACACCTCTCTATCTTGTCAATCTTTTAAAAGTAAAAAAGACATCGTGCTATAGTCTAAGATCTAACGAAGGCACATTGCTTGAAGACTACAGTATAAAAACAAAGAAAACACTCGGCGACAGAGCATTTGTAACCTCCGCTCCAAAAATCTGGAATTAATTACCTATGTATATTAGAAATCTGCATAACTTTAGTATTTTCAAGAAATTAGTTAAGACTTATTATTTTTATATAATCTTCTTTATATTTTTAGTTAGTAACCATTCAGCATAGAATAATTTTAGTGTAATTATGTTTTGTGATGCGCATTTGATCATATACTATAACATATTAATTTCCGCAAAATAAATATTAAATACTATTATTATTACAATAGTCCAGATGTGAAGTAACAATAGCATGAACCGAAATCTTTGTTGTATCTTCTGAAAAGAATTTCCTTATCTGCCGGATATTATAGAGGTTGCAATATGCCTCACTATACACACCTTTCCAATGTGAATATCCATCGACATATGTGAGTCAAACCACATTCCAAGGCTTTGCACCACCTCTACAGCCTCGATCGTAGACTCACCATCTGTAATTTCAATGATTTGAATCATATGCTGCTTTGAACCGATAATAAATTCAGTCTTGGAATCATTTATCAAGAGACGGATAGAAAGCATCCAGGCACGAAGTCAGCAACACAGTTTTCAATACTCTTAGTGCAGCATCTTGTGATGATAGAGATGTATCCGGCCAAAACGAATGATAAATCTGGGGCGTCATCTGCATAAGTATGTGCATTGGGAAGATGTTTATCAATGATCTTAAATAACCCAGCAACGTAGAGTATGAACTGGACAGGGCCACGACAGCTACCCTGCGGCACTCCCGATTGAAGATTGAAAACTTTTGATTTATGGTCTTTTATTAAAATCGTTTGTTTTCTCTCAGATAAATAAGATGTGAGCCATTTGAAGGCATTTCCAGCTACATCAAGGTCCTTTTCAAGTGTCTCCAGGAGGATTTCATGGTCGATAGTGTCGAATGCGGTACTTAGGTCGATTAGCACAAGAAGCGTAACCTTCTGGCGATCCATTCCTTATGAGAATGTCATTCCGGACTTTTAGTAAAGCTGTGTCTGTTGAGTGATTTTTCCGATACGCTGATTGATACTCGGGAAAAGGGGCATTTGTAGTACAATCTATAGATAACTGAGAAATCGTGAACCAATGCTATTTTCCAATGATTGGGTACAATTCCTTCAGAGAAAGAGAAATTAATTATTTCAGTAATGACTGGGGTCAATTCATGACAACAGAGTTTAACCATGCAAAGATGTAGGAATAGGGTTCAATTGACTGGAAGCACTTGAAGATTCAAGGAAAATCCTCCAATCTTCATCCTCACAAACCGAAGAAAATTCATCTGCATTCACTTCAGGCAGATGACATGGAACATCAGGTGGATTAACGGAGATCTCGTCAATCTTTGATTTCACGAGTTCAATTTTCTTAAGGAAGAACTGACCAAACTCGTTAGAAAGGATGGAAGGATCGTTATTATGAATACGTAACTCCTCAACTAGACGTTCTTTGCTCACAGAGTTCACAATTTGGAATAATTTCCAGCACATTTATCAATAAGGTTGGAATAATACATTTTTCTGGTGCCATTCAATAAAGCACTGTAGGCATCGCGTACCTTACGATAAGCATTCTTATCACATTCAATTTTCGATTTAAGCATGATCCTTTCCAGTTTCCTACGTTTAGCTTCCAGCTTCTTTAAACTATCATTGAACCAAGGAACCATTGGTCGAACTGCTGTCAACCATATGATCAATGATAACGGTGATTTTGTTCCTTGCAGAGCGCAAATTAACACAATGTTGGTGTTGAAGAAAAGTATTTGTTTTAGGCTCCAAACATGGACGACTGACATCGCTTGGTTTATCTTTCATCGGAAGCATGGGTATTTCGATCAAAGGAAGGAAATTCAGGCACTCCAATGACAGTGGCAATTTTGACTTGAAAGAATACAAATAGAGGCTCCGTCAATCTTATGCTGGAATTCATCTAGAATATCATTTGTAGGAGAAAACAAGCTTAAGGCACTTTTATGCATGCTTGTTGCCGAAAGTATATACTAGACTGATTAGCGTTTGTTATTGAAGTAACGCATCGTTGTGGTATGCAAATTTATTTTGCATTCTTGCAAGCCTAATTCCAATGCAGAGAAAATATAATTTACGAAATAAGTCATTTTTCCTATGGGAAATTCTATTTCTTATAAAAATTTTCTCACCATTTTCAAATCCTATAGGAATTCTTATAGGAATTTTCACTTCTTATAGGAATTTTTTCGACCATTTTCCAATCCTATAAGAATTCCTATAGAAATTTTCAAATCCTATAGGAATTCCTATAAAAATGTTCATTTCCTATAGGAATTCTTATAGCCATTCCCAATCCCATAGGAATTTTTATTTCCTATAGGAAATTTTCGTAAGGGATAACTCGACAAGCCTCTGCAGTTTGTTCAACATAACAGGCTGCCTACCCATATAATGGAAACATGCGAACGTTATACCCATCCACAAAAAAGACTGTGTCGAACCCGTGACCAACTACCATCCCAATAGACCTTTCCCCTTATAACCAAAATTTTGATCTAGGCAAGTCCAGACAAATATTTCATCACAGCTTGAAAGAGCGTCACAAAATTAGTAATATTCCAAAGTTTCGTTGCGAAATGTTGTAAAATGAGGAAAATAGACCCTTGCGAAGTTTGCAATTTTCAGTCCTTTTGCATTACAAACGGGAAATTGCAACCCCAACACCCGAATCGGATGCCAATTTCCCGTTTGTAATACAAAATGACTGAAAAACGGCAAACTTCGCAAAGCTATATTATCCGCATTTTACAAGATTTTACAACAAAACTTTGGAATATTACTAATTTTATGATGCTCTTTCAAGCTGTGATGAAATTTTTGTCTAGATCGAAATTTTAGTTATAAGGGGAAAGGTCCATTCCCTTCTGCCAATAATTTCCAAAGTTCTCGAAAGACGCGTTTTCAATAACATTTACCCGGCCCGTTTTCCCAAGATGTAAATCCAGTTAATGTATTGTTATATCCATTCTGTAACTTACTGTGTCCAGTAATCTTGGGGAACTGCTCCTAGTGCATTACAATCCCATATACCATCAACCTTTCCACCGGCAAGTGAACTACAAGAAGATTAAGTAACATTCTCTAATTTGGTGATGACTTTGTAATGTCGTGACTTTGTAATGTTGTATAAGGTTTTCAATTTCTTACATTCTTTATGTTCACTTGCGCATCTGACAAGAGATCAACGAAAACATTTGTAAAAAGCTCAGAATGTAAAAAAACAACTGAATGAGGTGTCATATATATTGCCACACCAATAATTTCCCACATATGTTAACTGTTTATTTAAGGTTACAAAACACCTTTGAGTGTTAATTTTGCCTAAAATTGTTTTATTGGTTTCAATGAAAGCATTAGACTAGTTCTACTATCTGACCAAGTTTGAACAAAAAATGTTGAAAACTCGCCGAGTTATTTAATAAAATACATTTCGCTGCAATAAGAAAAACATTGAAAATGTAATATTTGAATTCAATTTTCTCCCGAAACATTTTACGGTAATTACTGATTTTCAAACGAGTTGTGCTCCTGCGGGTTTTAACCAATTTTTCTCAAATTTTCACAGGACATAGCTAAATACGTCAGCTTCAAAATTGTGTTCGGCTTTTTTTAAATTTTGGATATTTTAAAAATAAAGAGCAATTCACTCAAACAATTCAGAAATATATTGCAGTCATCAAAGAAATCGCCATATCAGCGGAATGACGAAATAAACAAAAATTTCCGAACACAGTTTTTTAGAACAACTATTTTACTGTATAAAAATGATATTTTCATAAATATAACTTAAAACCAGCAGGAGCACAACTCAAAAGCGTAACGGTACCGCGATTTAAGATTTTCCTGAATAATTCTTATATTATTTTATTGTTTGTTAATTTTACACCTTTACCATATTTTGCATACACTGGGGAACATTTGGTGAAAATTTGATTCAAATCGGACTGATATTGAGCGCGCAGTAGCGATTTTCCGCAAAACGCCAAAAAGGGTGTCCTGTAACCTTAAGATTTCTTTATGCTGAACCAATATGCATGCAGTATCACTTGTTGCGGTATCAGGTACAGTACTACTCTTCTAAACGGGCGATAATGACTTTAATAATTAATTTCATTGTTTTAATAGCCGTTTTCGTCAGGTTACCGTCCTACTTGCTTAAGGTCATCAGATGAGATCGAAGCTGGCAACGTCTAATTAACTACTATAAAACTTACGTAGGATCACATCGTCAGCCCCGACTCCAAATTATTGTTTCGTAAAAGGTACGTACATATACCTGGAAAAAACCATGAAATATTATAAACATTCTGGGGTTATTTATTTTAATAATGTATGTTTTTGTCCATATACTTTATAACGCACTAATTTAAGTAGAAACACTAGAGCTAAAATGAAATCGATGTTTAGAATCTGCTGTGCGTTGGACGTTGGGCCCCGCATATAAGAACCTAGAATTTAAGAACCATGCAGTTAAGCTAAAATATTTTATTTAAACCCCTCTTAAATAAGAACTTGTTCAGGCTAGAATTTCAAAACAGATTCTTATATTGATTTTTTTTCTGTGTTGGTGTTATCTACTCAGGTGAATATGATGTTTGTGATGTTACTCTGGGTGTATATCCACACCGGATGTACACTCAGAGTAACATCACAAGTTTTGATGGTTGAGCATTGGGCTAAGTATTCCAAAGGTCGTAGATTCGATTCCCACCGTGGCCAGGCATATTTTTCCAGCTTGCCCGCGGTGTGGATATACACTCAGAGTAACATCACAAAGACTCGTGTATTATCAAAATAGAGTCACACTTAACAATCTAGTGTAGCTTTAAATTGCTTATAGGATATATATATATATATATATATATATATATATATATATATATATATATATATATATATATATATATATATATATATATATATGAAAATGTTCTAGAGTGCGTGTTATATAATTTCCATACCCAGCGCAAGCAGAAAGATGTTATCTTCCGCGGCTGGGTTTTGAACCCGCGACCTTCGAATTACATAACACTTGCAGAACGAGTGTATCTAAAAGTCGAGGGTCGAGAGTCGAGAGTAAAGGTCGAGAGTCGCGAGTAAAAGTCGAGAGTCGAGAGTAAAAGTCGAGAGTCGAGAGTAAAAAGTCGAGAGTAAAAAGTCGAGAGTAAAAAGTCGAGAGTCGAGAGTAAAAAGTTGAGAGTCGATCGAGAGTAAAAAGTCGAGAGTCGGCAAATGTCATCAGAAACAACAAAGTCAAAATATTTTTAACCACGTTTAACACAATCTATATATAGCTTTACATAGCCATTCCGTAACAAGTACCAACGGCTGAAATACAAACTTTCCAATAAATATTGCTCTGTATACAACAGTCAATAATAATAACGTGAACAAAAAAGATTGGATAAAAAAATAATATCGCATTTGATGCCTCAATCTTGCTAAATGTTTTCACATATGATTTCATTTTAACTGGCACATAAACTCCGCTGAATTTTGACAGCCATCTCCAGGCTTGTAACTAAAATGTCACTTATTCATTAACGTACGTTTATATCAAACGAGAGCGTATTAAGAAATCCACGTTAATCACAATCTAACGATTCATACAATTGTGAATTCATAAATACGAGCCAGTAAAAATAGGATTCTTTTGTCGTATGGTGTGATGGTAATATGTCTCGCACGTGATTGTAAAGTCCTAGTATAGTATGTAGCTTCACATACGAGTAATTTTTCGCGGAAATAGGTGCATGTAAAAGCGGAAAGGATGGACAGTAACATATATAAGGAAGCAATATTAAAAACTAGTTATTAGATAATAATTATTATTATACGGCAAGCATTTGTTTTGATGAATCGCGCAATTTGATTGGCTGCTGACGAGGCAGGATTTTCCCGTATTACCCACGGGCAATACGCAATTTTTTTGCCCCGCGACAAGAGCCGAGTTTCAAACGGCAAAAAGTGTCTAAAAGTCTTTCAAAACTATTCAAAACGAAGAAAAATAAACCTAAACTAAAGAAAAGGAGCACCTTCTTTGGATAAAGAACTTTCTCAATATGTTTTTGTTAGCGAAAGTCGAAATTACAAGGTAAATTTTACAATGTTTATAACTATTAAAGAAGTCAGGAATAGCTGTGTTTTGACTAAAGCAGCCACAACTAAAGCAGCCACAGATTTATATTTTTTCCCTGAAAATTTCTGGGGGTTTTCGATAAAAAGAGATATATTTATGAGATGAAGCGGACTAAAACCGTACTTGTCCATACTGTTTATTAATTTTATTGTTTTCATATTTGTTGTCTTTGTCTTTGATTAAATGACGAAATACCTCGTATTTTTCTTGAAATACTATCCAACTGTGTTAGTATTCTATATAAAAATTGCTGTAGAGTAGTTTTACTAACCAAGCTTGAGAACATTTTTTACAATTGTTCTTTTTTGCAAATGTTTCGGACTTTGTACTTTGCCCTCACGTGACCTTTTTCCCCCATTTTTTACAAACGTACAATGCCATATAATAAAAAAAAACTTACTGACCTCAACCGTTCGGGCAGTACGGGAAAATATCCAACCTCGGTCTTGCTGTATTGACCACGCTATCGCTCGGTCAATACAGCAAGACCTCGGTTGGATATTTTCCCGTACTGCCCTCACTCTCGGTCAGTAAGTTATTAATATATATATATATATATATATATATATATATATATATATATATATATATATATATATATATATATATATATATATATATATATATATATGCCTCTTGTTTACTTTAATTTCGAGAATTTGAGCATACTAAATTTAGTAAATTATGTTTCGCAAATATTGTTTGCTTTATGTTCCGATACACAGGAAATGAAATTAGTTCAGCCGTCATAGGCGTACGGGCGGGAAAAAATCAGGGAGCCAGAAAGAAATTTACCCGACTTTTACCCACTGAATAAAATTTTCCGTGTAACTAAATTTCCAAAATTGTCGTTGGGAAGTAGACAAAAATATTTTCCTATTTGTCGATTCCTCGTTACTTTTACATATTTCTGGTATTTTCAAATACTATATTGCATGTACTGTCTTCTTTTTAAATTTATTTTCCCCAATATATTTTTTCCCGAATATATACGTTTATAATTTGGATGATTTTATTTTGACTGGTGGGCGGGACTGCCTCCCCCCCGCCTCGTCCGTACGGCTATAATCAACCGTTGTTACGGATCGGTTATACAGTATATTGTGTTAAAAATATTTTGACTTTGTTGTTTCTGATTACATTTCCCGACTCTCGACTTTTTACTCTCAATCGACTCTCGACTTTTTACTCTCGATCGACTCTCGACTTTTTACTCTCGATCGACTCTCGACTTTTTACTCTCGACTCTCGACTTTTTACTCTCGACTCTCGACTTTTTACTCTCGACTCTCGACTTTTACTCTCGACTCTCGACTTTTACTCTCGACTCTCGACTTTTAGATACACTCACAGTTACGCTACAGTGAGCTCTATATATAACTGGAGCAACGAGCAATTACGCTACAGTGAGCTCTATATATACCTGGAGCAACGAGCAGTTACGCTACAGTGAGCTCTATATATAACTGGAGCAACGATCAGTTACGCTACAGTGAGCTCTATATATACCTGGAGCAAGAACTTCAGTCACTTAGCCTGGGAAAAATGAAGGCAAGATGGTCATGGCTAGAAATCTGCGACAGCCAGCGGTTTGTAATGCAGGCGCACGCGCCGTCAGTACGTCATGTTAATGAACATATTGAAAAGCTGGAAAGTACGTAAAGAAACGCTCTTTAAATGTATATGCCCAATAAAGACATGCTTCCTTCTCGTCGGCAAACACTACAAACTCCTTTATATTATCCTGTGGAGCGACTGATTAGTTGTCGCTTGTTTTACTAGACAAATCCTCACTTGTTTTACTAGACAAATGACTTTAAATGACTTTTTAAAACTGTTGGACAATGGACAATAGCTAAATGATAAGTAAATCATGTCAGTGACATAATTATGTCCAACATTTAATATTTTATGTCACTAGCTGATATTATCTCACCTTTATAGAATATGAATCACGGACAAGAATATGAAAAAAAGCAAAAATTTCGATGCGCTTGCATCGCGTTTTAGCGAAGTAACAAGGCGATTTTAAAATGAAAAATAGAGGCAAAATATACCATTCTTTCCTCTACTTGGGAACAGTATTGATATAATATCTTTAGATAAAATTGTGATAAAATTCATGGGGAGAACAAAGTGTATCGATTACGATTTATGGAAATCCAATGTTGATGTACGATCAGCCTGAAAATTGAAGCGATTATGGGGTTTCGTCGTGAAAATAACCTGGATTACTAGTAAAGTGCGCGTGATTATATACGACGATTATCATTCAAGATCGATTTATGGAATCATCATATTTGGTTTGTAGGACCAACAAAAGCCGAAAAGGCAAGTTAACGTAATGCTTTTCTGGTTATTAAACTTATTCACTTAATATTTACATTACAAAGGAGCTAAGCGTGCGTGTCGGCCATGTTGTCGCAGATTTCTAGCCATGGGAAATTGATGTTCAATAGTTATGAAGGTCGTCAAAGTTTTAATACCATTTTCCCAGCCAATTACAGTTTTTTCTAACAGACCCTATCGCTAAACAAGTTATCAGTTCATAAAACCATAGTATTATTCTTTAAATCCATGTCAAAATACGAAATTTTGGCACAGTCCTTACCAGCTTCGTGTTAACCATGTAGGCATAATAACCGTGTTAACCGTGTTAATGGTTTATGGCTCTTTTAAAAGCATTTTGCTGGGCTTTAATATTTATTATTAGAATTCGTGTTAACCACATAGACAAAACCAATAGAAAGGGCCTGGAACTGCCACCCAAAAGTTCCTTCAATTAACACCATCTTGGCTTCACTTTTCGGACTCGAGTTCTCGTTCCAGATACATATGGAGCTCAGTGTTACCAGGCATGTAATCGTTAAACAGTAAACAAGCTTTTCCAAAGTACAAAACCAAATCGAGAATTGCTAAGCAGGCTGACATTGAAGGCAAATCATTACCTGTTGAACTTGAAGTAATCACGGTCAAATATTTTTAATCTCCCATCAAAAGCCTATAATTAATGCAGATGATTGAAGTCAATTACTATAATATAGACCCATTGCATTGACGTCATAAATCCTTAGAGTGTCCTCCAGATGCTCCCTAACAATAGAGAGTTTAAGTTCGACTTCCGATACCAATACCGATACTAACAACATGTCATGCGCATGCTCTGTACTCGCAAGAAGCACGAGGACAAGTGTATCGGAAGTCACCACTACCGAAGTCGGCCTTGTATTGGAAGTCGGGGGAATTGTAAGATAAACTCATATAAATCGGATATTTCATAATTTTTACGATAAACATGTAAACTATTTGTTTATTAGCATCGCGTGAGTCATGTTTTAGTCGGAATTTTAGCTCAACTGCTTTTAGTATACCGCACATGTTCGGTGACGAATAATGTCTGTATACTTTATCTGTCGTGATAACTTAACGCTTTAAAATTCCCGGTACCAAAATGAGAACGGAAGTGAAAACATCGGTATCGGTATTCGTATTGGAAGTCGAACTTAAACTCTCTAATATCTGTTCAGGTACAACAATCACATAGAGCACAAAAATTAACTATTTTAATACAAAATTATTATAAAGTTTTACAAAATTTGCTTTGTTTTCACTAAGTTATATTGTGCATAGATTGCTAATTTGTCCTCCAGAAGCATCGTCACCGGCGCTGTGACGTCATGTGCAATGGGTCTATACTTGAGAGATTACAAGTCTTACAAGATCACTCTACCTGAAAAATATAACAAGAATTTCGATGTTCCGAGCAAAGGCTTTTCTCTGGAATTTGGTAGTGTGGGTCGGGAAAGCATATTATATATATTTCAAACACTCATTAATAATTCATAAGCTTATTGGCAAATCATGTCAACCATAATATGTCACGTGCAGTGGCTTTAAACCTGATAAAACACTCCTAATTAGTATTCTTTATATAAAGAATACTAATAAGGCAATATCTATTGTAGTCGTGTCCTCATTAGTATTCTTTGTATAAAGAATACTAATAAGGCAGTATCTATTGTAGTCGTGTCCTCATTAGTATTCTTTATATAAAGAATACTAATAAGGCAGTATATCTATTGAATTTGTAGTCGTGTTTGAAGCCGTTTAATAAACTCGCAGGTCGTGTTTTATTAGGTCTAAACCCACTCGCGCTAAACCTAATAAAACACTCCTACTCGTTTATTAAACATTACTCGTTTATTAACAAACTCATCTTCATTAGTATTCTTTATATAAGTGTTCATCCTAATTAGTATGATTACATAATTCTTCATCCTAATTAGTATTCTTTTGTAGTTGTATTTTTCTCGTGTTTTAAATACTACTTAAATACTACTTCAGGAATCATCAGGTGGTGAGTAATTTCGAAAATGTAGGTTGCTTTTATGCTATCGAAAGAATGCGCGGAATGCGTGTAGGCGAAACAATGCTTAGGTGAAACAATTGATGCTTAGGCGAAACAATGCTTGGGTCGAAATCGGTTTTTGTGACGGAAGACATTGGCAAGACAAAATTGGCAAGGAAAACATCGGCCTTTATAGAGATGACGGTTTGGCTATTATAAAAAGCAAATCCGCCCGTTTACTAGACAAAACTAGAAAAGAGTTACACAAAATTTTCGAGCAATTTGACCTGAAAATCACCGCCGAAGTAAATTTGAACGTTGTAAATTTTTTAGATGTTACTTTCGACCTGAACAACGCAAAACACAAACCATACAGGAAACCCAATGACGATCCATTGTACATCAACAGACATTCAAACCATCCATCAAGCATTACAAGACAATTACCTACAGCTATCAACAAACGCATTGCACTTCTCTCATCGGACGAACAAACATTTAAGGAATTTACCTGAACGCCCTTAGACGAGGCTTTCGTATCCGTTACTCGAGATATTCCTCCCCTTAGTCCTATCCCTTTCCCCGATAGCCAATTACAAAGCGATTGTACTACAATTCCAACCGAGTACATTATTAGGGAAGAAGACATTTATTATAAATTATCTTCAATATCATCCTCGAAAGCGGCTGGTCCAGATGAAATACCGAATTGGGTCCTAAAAGATTATGCGCCCCTGCTGTCTTCCCCTGTTACTTCAATCTTCAACGCCTCCCTTCAACAGGCGTCTGTTCCCGCGGTATGGAAAAAAGCCGACGTCATCCCTGTACCTAAAAATAAGGTGCTGAGGGACATTACTAAAGACTTGCGTCCCATCTCGCTTACTGCCACTTTGTCAAAAACCGTGTGAACGTTTTGTCGCAGACTGGCTGATGGAGTTGATTGGTGAGAAGATCGATAAACGGCAATTTGGATCTCTAAAAAACTCTTCAACAACACATGCATTATTGAGCCTTCTCCATCACTTATTAAACGAAACTGATGTGCCGAAAAACGCTGTGAGAATTTTTTTATTAGACTTCTCCAAAGCTTTTGATCATATCGATCATAACATCCTCCTCAGTAAATTATCTGATATGGACGTTCCATCATTAATAACAAACTGGATAAGAAGTTTTCTTACTCAACGAAGCCAACGGGTCAGAATGCCCCATTGTGTGTCAGAATGGCAAATCCTCAACGGTGGAGTACCCCAGGGAACTGTTTTAGGCCCAATCCTCTTCCTAATCATGATAAACGACCTCCTCGCTGATTGGAAAGACCGATGGAAATACGTTGACGACACCACCACTACCGAAACCATTGGCCCAGATTGTAACAGCAACCTTCAAGAACTGGTTAATTACATCAATAATTGGACTACGAGTAATAATATGAAATTAAACATTGGAAAATACAAAGAACTGGTTATTGATTTTGCAAAAAAGAAGCATTGCTTTCCCCCTTTAACAGTCGATAAAGTTAATATTGAACGAGAGAAATCTGCCCGTATCCTTGGCCTCACAGTCCAAGATAACATGAAGTGGAATGAACATATAAATAACATAGTTAAAAAAGCTAGCAAGAGGCTCTATATGCTAAGACTGCTAAAAAGGTCCAACGCGTGTATTGACACGTTAATTACTGTATATACTACCATTATTAGGCCTGTTTTAGAGTACGCATGCCAGGTCTGGCATTACAATATCCAACAATATTTATGTGACGATATTGAAAAAATACAAAAACGCGCGTTGAGAATAATCCTCCCATCGCAAAAGTACGACGAAGCGCTGATCACGACTAACATCACGTCACTGAGAGATCGACGAGAAAAATTATGCGAACATTTCTTTGAGAAGAATATTGACAATGAAAATCTCAAAGATCTTTTACCACAAACAGTTTTATCTGGATATGATCTAAGACCGATATGTAAATATCATAATTATGTTTGCAGAACCGAACGTTTTAAGAATTCGTTTTTACCTCAAAGTATATTAAAGATTAACAGTAAATAAGTTTTTAGAAATGTAAATAATCTTAAATATGTAATTATTATGTAATTTTAACTTATCCTCTTAATTTATGTAATACTGGTGTAATTTAACCTTTTTGGGTTACAAAGTCAGTAGTTATTAAATCAATTCAATTCAATTCATAGTAACTTTGATCACGAATTTACGTACACTCAAGATGCACCGCAACGGACACGTAGGAATAGGTAACGCAACATAATTTGGTTCAACTCACCATTTAGTAAGAGTGTGAACACGAACATAGGACGGGAATTCTTAAGTTTAATTGACAAACACTTCCCACTACAGCACAGAAACAGTTTAAAAGTAAGCTACAGTTGCATGAACAACGTTAAGTCTATAATCACCAAACACAACGCACATATAATTAGGAACAGTCAATCACAGAATACGGAAACTGACAACTGTAACTGCGACAACAAAAACACTTGCCCACTACCGAAACAATGTATGACCAACAACATTATTTACAAAGCAACAGTCACAACGAACAACACGAACGACACTAAACACTACATTGGTATGACAGCGACTACATTTAAGGAACGTTACGCTAACCACACTTCATCTTTTCGTCATAAAAAAAGACTCAAACAAAACGGAACTTTCGAAACATATTTGGAAATTAAAAGAAAACAATTAGAATTATAACATCAAATATAATGACGTGACGCGCTTGGCGCGCGAGCAGCGAGTCAAATCGCTCCGTAAAATTACTAAATTTCGACCGTATTTCTACAACTTTTTGGGTTAAATTTATAAAAGAATTGTGGATAAAGTGACTATCTTTGGGAAAGTGAAGTTGGTGTGGTAAAATTTTAAGTATTGCTCTGTATTTTGTTGAATTATTTTTCAAATTGCAAGAGAATTTACAACTGGTTTATAAGCACGCGCAAGCCGGACGGTTGAATTTGGCGTGCGCATACGACTACGTGATAAGTTTGCGCGCGTGATTCAAAGGACGATCTTACGAACTGTGTTCGACTCGAGCGCGTGCGGAATTACGGTCATCTATTAGAACAATTATATGAATAACTAGTGACTTAATTATAACTTTTCGGAAAATACGAATTAAAATGCTTAAAACCCACCAAACTTTCGCCAAATCAGCATCATTTTGGACTGTGTGTCTCGTGGTGTCCTTCTGGCTGTCAACAAGATCTAAACCTGATGTGAACATTATCGAAAATGCAACTGGAAAAGGCATTCTTATTTCCCCGGAACTTGCTATCTTACCGGACAAACTGTGCTTTATCTGGGCTTCTACGCGTGATAGAAAGTTACGAAAGTTTGCTCTTCCCGAAAAACATCGTTACGGACTGGAGTTTCACATTTCTCGCAAATGTTCTCACGTTGTGCTACTTATTCTCCTTGCTGGCGACATAGCAACCAACCCAGGTCCTACAACTGGTTCACGTGAAACAGACAATTCAAAAACTAGTCTCGAGTTAAAAGTTCTGTATTTAAATGCCAGAAGTCTAAAAGCATTTGTTCATTCAATTGGGGACAAATCGGTAAAAGTTTGTAAAATCTCGTTATTGCAACAACTGACATATGATGGTAATTACGACGTTGTATGTGTATGTGAGACCTGGTTAAACAACTTAATCTTAAGCAGTGAGATCTTGCCAAATTATGGATCTATCTTCCGATGTGACAGAGCTGACAGAATTGGTGGTGGTGTTCTTGTTGCTGTGAAGACTGGTATACAAGTCACACGCAGACATGATCTAGAACCTGATAATACGGAACTTGTTGTTACTGAGTTAATGAAATCTAACAACAAACCAATTATACTTTACACGTTTTATCGTCCCCCCGACTCTAAACCCGATGTCCTTCAGCAGCTAAATTATTCTATCCAAAACAACCCAGAATCAAGTCGTATTGTATTGATAGGCGATTTTAATCTACCATCAGTTAAATGGTCGTCTGATCAGAAAACCCCCATCAACATCGGAGGACCTGCTGAGAATGAAATCTTTTGCGATTTGGTAGACGACAACTTCCTTCTGCAATACATACTTGGCCCTACCCATACTGCTGGTAATAAACTCGATCTGTTGATGTGTAACTCTCCTGAAATCGTCGGCGACGTCTCCGTTCTCCATCCCGAGACCAGTGGTTTCCCAACAGATCACTACATCGTGGAATTTGACGTGAAGTTGAAGTTTAAAAGAGCCAAGCCAATAAAGCGCCGAGTATTCGACCATGGAAAAGGAAATTTCGATGAGCTACGTAACTTCCTGACACGATATCCCATTAATGTTACCCCAACTGATAGCATTAATGATGACTGGGAACAATGGAAGGACACTTTCTTAACTGCTGTGAGAATGTACATCCCGATGAGAACTGTCAAAGACAAAAATAGTCCACCATGGATCGATAAAGAAGTGCGTCAACTAATCCGTAAGAAGTACAAAGTTCTAAAACAATATCGCAGGAACAAATCTGCTGATCGAAAGCGTAAATTACGAAGCGTTACTCAACAAATCAAATACTTGATTCGAAGTAAACACCGAGGCTATCTGGCTAAAATAGAAAGTTCGTTCTGTGACAACCCCAAACTATTCTGGAGTTACCATAAATCAATTCTTCACCACCGGACAGGTCAGAGCAACGAAATAACATATAATGGTTTCACAGCCAAGACGGCGAAAGAAAAAGCGGATCTTTTTAACACTTACTTTTCTTCAGTGTTTCGTCCATCTTCTACCACTTGTAACCAGACGCCTCGAACGGAAAGCAAAGAGAACATCTCGGAGATAACAATCGATGTAGACGAAGTTGCGCAATTTTTGCGTGCCCTTGATACCTCGAAAGCATGTGGCCCCGACGGCATTCCAGCTCGCCTGTTACAAGTATGCGCCCTTGAAATCGCACCAAGCATATGTGAGTTGTTTAACCGTTCCTTGCATACTGGTCATGTTCCATCTGAGTGGAAATCTGCGAATGTTACACCCGTCCACAAAAAAGATCTTAAAGAACCGGCGGAACATTACAGACCAATATCGTTGCTGCCCATCGTTGGCAAAGTACTAGAGCGTTGCGTGTGCATCAGACTATATAATCATGTCAGGCACCTCGTCACAAAAGCACAACATGGTTTCCTTAGACGGCGATCTTGCGTTAGTCAACTACTATCGGTACTACACGCCATCGGGCAATCCCTTGACAAAAACGTTCAAACTGACGTTATCTACCTCGACTTTGCGAAAGCTTTTGACTCTGTCGATCACCAAATTCTCCTCCACAAGCTTGCGTCATACGGTGTGTCAGGTCATTTATATGAATGGTTCGCGGACTATCTCAGTGGTCGTCGTCAAAGGGTTGTGATTGATGGAGCTACATCTAATTGGGTGCCAGTTACATCTGGAGTGCCGCAAGGCAGTCTCCTGGGTCCTATTCTGTTTGTGATATTCATAAACGATCTTCCCGACATATTACCTGACGAGACTTTGGCAGCTTTGTATGCAGACGACACCAAACTGTACAAGTCCATCACATCAGTAGGTGACTGTGAAAGTTTGCAACAAGCTTTAACAGACCTTGACTGCTGGAGCCGTGACAACAACCTCAATTTTAACGAGTCGAAGTGTAAGGTGTTGACAATTACAAGGAAAAAAACCCCGCTGACGTACGCATATCACATGGGCTCAAAGGAACTTACTCGTGTGAATAAGGAAAAAGATCTTGGTGTATTCATAAATTACAACCTCTCATGGGACGATCATGTTCATACCATCACCGCCAAAGGGAACAAGATGCTTGGCATGCTGAAAAGAACTTGCCCTCTACTGACTAACACCGCAGTGAGGCGGACGCTGTACTTGTCACTCGTGAAGTCCCAGATAAGTTACGCCACCGAAGTCTGGTCTCCACCTACCATCAAAATGAGATCCACAGTGGAACGTGTACAAAGGAGAGCCACCTCTTGGATGCTGCAAGCCAAGCGCGGAGAAATTGCATATAAACAGCGGCTGATAACCCTTGGCTTATTACCCCTGTGCTACGAAAGAGAAATAAAAGACTTAGTGTTCTTTTTTAAGGCACTGTATGGACATATTGATCTTGACGTGCATAGTTTCGTTTCATTTGTCAACAATGGCCGAACACGACTTAGTCGAAATCCTTCTCTCACACTCAAAATTCCTTTCTGTAAATCCAAAACATTTCAATCCTCATATTTCAACCGGCTTGTCAAGTTATGGAACCACGTCTGCAAAATTCTTCCCTCTACCACCTTTGCCAGCCTCTCCATCTTCAAAAGATCTCTTAAAGCCACTTACGCTAACTTGCTTACGGCAACATTTGACGTGGACATGCCATGCACATGGACACTGGTGCGGGACTGCCCCTGCCACAGATCTTAAGTAGTTTTAATAGACGGTTCCTCTTATTGTGTTCACTGAATGCAACCACATTATGCTGATGCAATTGAAGCATTCATTATGCTTGTGAGTTTGAAATTATTATGCCTGCAATACATCCGTGAAGCATTCATTATGCTTGTGAGTTTGAAATTATTTTGCTAACACATCCGTGAAGCATTCAGGTGGTTGCGTTCATGGTCATACTAATAGGGGGAAGCGGCTTTTATATATTTGTATTTTATGTATGTGTGTATTTATATTTATGTACGTATTCGCTGCTTCGGGGTTTGCACCTTGCATGGGACTTCGCGTCTCGTTTGTGCTTATGCCATTTGAGTTCATATTAATTATACATAATATTAATTAATTATATAATGTAATGTTCTCAATAAATATATTTGAATATCTTGAATATCAAATGGTCAATTTTAAAACACGCTATTTCGTACACAGGGGGATCAAAACGCTGAAATTTATGGGTGTCTGTAAAAGCCGGAACCCCACCCGGAACACCCGGAACCCACCCGGAACCCCACCCGGAACACCCGGAATCCTACCCGGAACACCCGGAACCCCTCCCGGAACACCCGGAACCCTACCCGGCACACCCGGAACCCCACCCGGAACACGCTGGAATACGAGCTATGAAGCAACGCACGTGTTTCTCTATAAATTCACGTGTTTCGCATTAAATTCGGGGTGATGGATGGTTACGATCTTTACTTTTTACTTGTATTGTT
>CACRXK020002847.1:656-40058 GCA_902702795.2 Paramuricea clavata | reverse complement strand
AGCCGCCCCTGTTGCCCTTTACCAGGAGGGGCAAGGGGGGCAAAGGTGCCCTTTCAATTTAAAGGATTGCCTTGGCGAAATAGCGAATTGTCAGAAATGTTAGTGCAATTTTTTTACGAATTTGCTCAGAAAACGCAAGAAATGCAGTCATCGAGCTTCAAGAATAGCACAATCGCCTGGCGGAGAACCCCCTCACACCCCTATCATCCAATAAATAGAAAACATGATTAGGCGAAATTCAACTGCCCGAAGTTTTGCAAACATCTCTTAGTATATATCAATTCAATAGTGCCCTTTCACGAAAATCTGCTCCCCTTGCCTTCACATCGTTCCGGCGTCCCTGCATTTATTAGACCTGATCAGAGTAACATCACAAGCATCTTATTCACCTGAGTGCATTACACCAAGACAGCAAATATCATAATCAGGAGCAGTTGCGAAAAATGCAACTATCGGCCCTCTGGCAGGAATCGAACCTGCGGCCCTGCGATTCCGGTGCAGTGTTGTAACCAACTGAGCTACAGAGAGACGGTTCTAGTCCAACCGCAGTCGAGCTCTAGTCCAACCACAAGACACAATTACATGTTTATGTAAATACAAAAGCCTGTTTTCCACTTGCGAATTTTTGCGCGCGAAGCGAATTTTTCTTTTGTCTTTATCCAATTAATTCCAAATTGTTGCAGTTGAGAGACCAAAGACAAATGAAAAATTCGCTTCGCGCGAAAAATTTGGCATGTGGAAAACCAGTTTTAAGGCCCTGTTACACGGTGCAATATTTCATGCAACTTGTCTCGCAATGGCGTTGCGAGACAAGTTGCACGAGTCATTGCACCGTTTAATATTATTATTATTATAATTCATTTATATAGCGCCATTTCCCATAGCTCAATAGCGCTTAACATTAAGTGTTAAAAATATATACTAAGTGTTAGAACATAGTACATGCATTGACTACTAAAATTACTATACTATAAAATTACTAAAAAATTAATTATATGCTCTTCTCGTTAAGAATATAAAATTACTTTATGTTATGTATGTTGGTAATATTAAAACAACAACTATATATAAAATACTATAAAATTGCTAATAATCTTGTTAAAATAATAACTTAGTCATAATACTGTTTAAAAAGATGTGTCTTTAATCTGGTTTTAAAAATAGGCAAGGTCTCACTCTTTCTAATATACTCTGGCAGTTTCGGTGCAGCATATGAGAACTATCGTTCACCATAGTTCACTAGTTTTACTGAGGGTATGGTAAGCAATCCTTTGGATGAGGAGCGTAAATTTGCTGATGGTGTGTAAGGTTTTAGCATATTATTAATGTAGTGTGGAGCTGAGCCATTCAAAGATTTATACGTAACAAGAACAATTTTATAGATGTTGCGTTGACTGATGGGGAGCCAATGTAATTGTTTCATTAATGGAGTAATATGATCGTATTTTTTGCTTCCTGTCACCAGTCGAGCAGCACAGTTTTGCACATTCTGTAACCGATCAATAAGAAATTTAGGCAATCCGTATAATAAAGAATTACAATTATCCAGTTTCGATGTAATAAAGGCATGAACTAAAGTTTGGATATCTGACGTTGATAAGTACTCTTTTATTCTTGCTATTTTTCTGAAATGTAAAAAACAGTTCTTGCAAATATTGGTAACATGTTTATCCATAGACATGTGGTGGTCGAAAGTTACACCAATGTTTCGTGCTGAAGTACTTGGTTGAATTCTTGAATTAGATACTTCTATATATTCTACAGCAGGGCATGAACGATTTCGTGCATTGATTACTAGTAGTTCAGTCTTGTCCCCATTCAATTTCAATTTATTTTTGACCATCCACAAATCAATCTCTTTCACACACATTTCAATTTGTGCCAGTGCTCCCAATTTTCCCTCAATGGTTGACTCAAAAGCGAGATATAATTGCGAGTCATCTGCATAAAAGTGAAAATCAAGGCCATGACCTCTGATGATATCACCAAGGGGTTAAGTGTATAGTAAATATAGTATAGGGCCGAGAACTGATCCTTGTGGGACTCCACAGCGCAAGTCTTTAGAGATAGATTTAACACCGTCAATCACTACACTTTGCGTTCTATTCTGAAGATAGGACTGAAACCATTTCAACACTTGCCCATCTATCCCAAATCTTTTGAACATTCGTTGTAGTAAAAGTTCGTGATCAACAGTATCGAATGCTGCTGACATATCTAGTAATAGCAACACCACACACTTACGATTATCAATGGCTACAAGAATATCGTTTTGTACTTTTAATAGGGTTGTTTCTGCACTATGAAAACGTTTATATGCCGACTGGAAAGGTTCTTCTAAGAGGTTATTAGCCAAGTGTTCCAGAAGCTAAACGGCAGCAACCTTCACAATTACTTTAGACAGGAATTTTAAATTTGAAATAGGTCGGAAATTTGTGTATTCTTCGTACTCCAGCGAATCTTTCTTTAGTTTTGGTTTCAACACGGCTTCTTTTAGTTTCTCAGGCATACAACCTGACTGAAGTGACTTATTACTGATCTTAGTAATTATAGGTAAGAGAGTCTTCTGACAACCTTGAAAGATTTTTGCGGGAACTGGATCAAGTTCACAAGATTTTTTACCAACTTTATCAATAACATTTTCAATCTCATGTTCCGTGACTTCTTGAAAGTTAATGAATTTAACGAATTGTGCATATTGTTCCTCTTGATTTCGCTGATTACAGTGGGAAGAATCAATGGCCAGTTCTTTCCATATAATAGCAATCTTATTACTGAAGAAATCTGCAAATTATTCACGAGTTCAGTCGTTGATGACGCAGTTGGATAGCGCTTTTCTGGCTTTCGATGGAGTAATTTATCAACCGTACTAAATAACACTTTCTGATTATGTGCATTACTGGAAATAACCGATGAGTAGTATGTTGTCTTAGCATTCTTTATCATGGCATTCACTGTCTCACATTGTTTGACATATAACTGTCTGTCAATACATAGTCCAGATGCGCGCCAGCGGCGCTCTAGCTTCCTGCGATTTCTTTTTTCTTGACCAAACTCCTCATTGTACCATGGTGATAAAGGACGAAGAGTTATAATTCGTCGTTTTTGTGGAGGATGCTGCTGTAATGTTTCTTTCAACGTATTTTCATATTTATCAATAAGGACTGAGAGATCATAATCGTCATTTAAATCTAGTACTTTTAGATCATCATTGAAACTATCCATGTTTACATTGTTTAATTTTCGATAATAAATTTCAGCTTGTTCTAATGGTGGTTTCTCTAACTGTAATGTACAATGTATGGCAAGATGATCTGATATTACTGGATCATGTATTCTGATACCAGTCACTGATTTATCTTCATTCCTTGTTATAATCAAGTCTACGGTGTGGCCTTTCTTGTGGGTTGGCCCATTGACGTGCTGTTGTAAATTAAACGATTCCAGTATCTTGTTGAGTTTAATAGTATCTGAATCTCCAATGTTATCTATATGAAAATTAAAGTCTCCTGCCATTAATATATTGCCAGGTAATATGATCAACTGTTCCACAAATATGCAGAATTCTTCAAAAAATATTGAGCTGCTTAATTTATTAGTCTTCGATGGGGGTGGTCTATAAATGACAATCATTCTAGTGCAGGTATTACGGCAGTTCAAGGTGACATCAATATATTCAAAAGAAGAGAATTTTCTCTGAGATTGTTTTTTTGACTTTAATGTATTTCTTCAGTAAGAGACCAACTCCTCCACCTCGTGCATTTTTCCTTGTAACGTGATAAAAGTGATACCCCGTTGGGCAGATTTCAGCAATAGAAAATTCATTATCATCCTCAAGTAACCATGTCTCAGTCATTGCTAGAATATCAATATCGTTCTCAGACACATAATCATTAATAAAAGTACTTTCCTATTTATTGATCTGGTGTTCAACAGGCAAAAGTTGATAGGCATAAAATAAGTCTCCTGTTCCCTTGTACAATTGACATAAATTAAATTATTAAAATATACAGATCGAGTTCGTTCCGTATTCTTAGTATCTCTCTTAGTATCTTTTCGAGGACGATTTAGAACACTCAGCTCAAAGGCATGCTAGTAAACGTTATTGTAGGTGATGTTAAGGGGGACACGACAGGGGGCCGTAAAGGGGTTATATTTATGTCAACAGAGGTGGTGGGTATACATATGGTCGAAGTATTGGATGATACTGTGGGGGTTGAAACGGGGGGAAATGGCTTGGATTCACAGGAAAAGGAAAATGATTAGTAATAGGTTGTGATATATTTGGATAAGATGTATAGCCCAAATTATGAGGGTATCGCTGTAAGTTATTGGACACTCTTAGTCGATTATTTGACGAACAATAGAACGGGTTATTCGACGAATTATTGGTTGGATTATTAGAGGTTTCATGTTTTTTCCTTTCAAGTGCAACTAATGTTTTCAATTTTTCGATTGGAACTATTCTACAATGAAGTACTCTTCGATACTGTAAGCTAAATACATATGAAAACGAAGGAATGGCATTTATCGGGCAGAAAGTGGCGAGGCCTAGGCATTGTAATGGCGGCATATTTGACAAAATGTCGAGAGACACAATATTGGAGATTAGATAGACCGCACTGCTTCAAAACTTTACGAAACTTGGTTGAAATATTCTTTAGCCATCTATCATTATGCAGATGGATGATATTTGCGAGACTCGGCGATAAAAAGCAGACAAGAAGGCAAAAATGGCTGAAATCGCGTTTTGGTTGGGGGCATAAGTGAAATAAATTATCTTTATAAATGTACAATAATTATTTTAAATTAAGCATAGTGTTTCATCCCATAATAAATTTTTTTAGGAAATAAGAAAATTCCATCTTTGCCAGGTATATTAGTTATTTCATGCATAATTAGCAGTTGACCTGGGGTGGTGCCAGGGGCGGATCCAGTTCCTGAGCTGACTGATGCCTAAGACCTCGCATTTTTAGCGGGATCCGGGGGTATTCTTCCCCGGGAAATTTTGAAATCTACGACCTCGGAAATGCGATTTCCTGCGTTCTGAGCGAACTCTTTTGTTTCAATTCATACATCACCATTATTTGCTGCATTTTTGGAAAGCACGTAAAAACTTGAACCTATATCGTAAAAACAACGTAATGTCTCTATTTAAGAAAACAATATTTGCTTGTACAAGTGTAATAGCAGCAGTGGTACATAAGTCTCTATTCAAAAATAGTCAGTACTGTGCTTCTTGTAGCCTTAACTTTTCTATTGAAAAATATTTCGGCAAAAGATCACGAGCAACGCAAATACACACATGCGTGTAATAAAGGTGTATATAGTGTGATCCATAATTGCATTGCTGGACTCAGAAGGCAGTGTTATTGTGTTGCTTTTTAACCACCTTCCCTTATTAGTTTCCACTAATTTCCAATGTTCCATGAGTAAAATCTTCTAGCATTAGTATAGCGCATACAGGTATTTTGTGCTCTAGTGGGTAAACTTATTTATATACAACTCTGTCTTATGCTGCTAATCTTACTCTGTATGGACAGTGTGGTTAACATCAGTTGGTCAATTTCATTAAATTCATTCACCCCTAGCTGCCTTTGAGATGAACTGCATGGTGAATAGCCCACACTCGGAATAAACTAACACACAACAAGTACTGGGTTTAAAATTCTATTAGTATAACTAGGTACACACGACCACAAATTTTAAATCAATAGAGACTGTGTGTAAATTGATTTAATGAACTATCTTAGTTCGAAATTGTTTGTCAAATGAACCTACCAAATTGTACAATCATTATGATAAACAATATACCATGACATAATTGAATCATGTCTTCTATCTGTCCCCTTTTGCCTGCCTTTCAACTAATATTTAATAAGATGTTGTCAATTTAGAAAGGCTGCGCAGTAGTATTGATGAATATTTTCCCTGTGTTATTATATAAATGCACATCTTTGTCAAATATATCCATACACTTATCAATGGTAATCCTCAGGGTATATAGTTTGAGACAAATAGCACTACAAATATATAATTTAATTAAATATATTTTCCAAACTATCCCACTTTTGTGAGCAAATTTCATAATTATATCCTATATACACCAGTTACAGTTACATACAGTATTTATACCGTCCATCATTTTATCATTCTAAGATTAAAATCTGTCAGGAGAATGACATATGCAGCTTATATCAAATTATATTTGCACAGACAAAGCATATATACTCAACTATGGTAGGTGTGCAAGCCCAGGTGATCACCTTTGTTTGCAAAATATCCAGTGTACAGTAATTGCCCAATAACTCAGGCAATGCAAAGCAATTAGACTCTTGTCATGAGGCATGCCAGCTCATTTCCATATAAAATGAAAATGAAATGTAATAGGAGATACCGCTGGAACTTGCAACTTGAACCAATTACTTTTCAAAGTAAACTCCCCCTTAGTCTTCTAACCAATATTGCATCACTATTAGAAATCTCATTAATATTAACCTGCAATATTATTATAATGCACTGTAATTACATACAGAGCCTGATGCAAGTCTTGACCCACACCATAGTTTTATTTTTAGTACCGGTATCCAATCAAAATGTGCCAGGAGAAATGTCAATTAATAATTTAACAACAAGCTAAATATAGTTACAATCACTAAATCTATAATTATTTAATTATATATAGCATTAATTAATCAAAATATAAAAAAATACATTAAATATGGCATGAATACTCATGCTAGAAATAGCCAATCAGAGTTACAACCATAAAGGCAGTTGTAGGACACAAATGTTTAATAACATGTGTATCAGGTCTTCATTTTTCTTTGCCTGCCAGCTGTGAGAAAAATAAAGGTCTGGGCGCAGGTTGTAATGTAAACAGAGATGAAATTTGCTTCAGTAAAGCAAGCTGTGAAGTTGGTATTGGGGCTGGTTTGCCTCCAGACAAGCAAACCTCTGTTACTCGGTAAAGACTGTAAAATGTCAAACTACCTAATCCAACCCCTCTCCCCCTGCTGGTATAAGCAACAGTATTAAATAGACACAAACTTTAATTATTATGTTAATACAAACAAATCTGCATTAACTGTGGAGCCCTGATTTTCCACTTTATACACTTCTTGAACTGAACAATGAACTACAATGTAAAATATAGATAAATTTCACTAACTTTAGAGCCCTCAGTTCGAGTTCCACATAGTGGGCATCTCACAGTATAAATATACTTCACTTCTTGTACTCAGATGAAAGATTAGATTCATTCCAAGCCTTGGTAATTAATTCGGTAATTTGTTCTCCGTTTTCTCCGTCAATTTCAAGAGATATTTCTTCCCATTATTTGTCTCATTTGTATATAGTGCTTGCATATCCTTGCCGCCATGACTTGGATCGAATGCATCGTTACGTCGCAGTAGATTTTGATTTTGTAATTTGCATCAGTGAACCGATGTGAGCGCCCGCAATCTGCATGCGATGAATCGCTCAGCGGACAAATCTACCGTGACGTAGGGCTCTAAAACAATAGATTTGATGATGTCACAGTAGATTTCACGCCGAAAAGGACTCGGAACCGATGCATTCGCTGATGCAAAATGGCTGAAAATCGATGCAAACCAAATCTACCGTGACGTAGGTGATGCATCAGCTTTCTACTGTGACGTCAAAGGATGCGGTAAAAAATAACATTTTGTCGCGAAATTATTGACGCTTAAGTGTCGCAAAATAAAAAGTAAATAACAAAAAGTACACGTTTGCGATCGCACGTCGCATATTGGACTTATTTTGACAATTTCGACTGTTATTGAGACTATTTAAATTGGATTTCATCCTAAATAGTGTATTCCTGACATGGAGTCAAGTTTAAGCAAATATTTACGGTTTAATAGCTGGAGAGATCGATTCAAAGATATTATATTACTGAGTGCTTGACCAAGTATTGACGACAGCATAATATGTCTATATATTATTTCAAGCAACATGATTTCTCAATTTTGACCGATGCATTCGCATTGTTGGCAACGGTCTGGATCCGCCCCTGGGTGGTGCATGGTCATTTTCTTGTAAAATATTATATTTAGACACATTTTTCCTTCCAAAAACCACATCTAAAAGCAAAAGTTCTAAACACTATAAGCACTCCAGAAAGGGTGCCGCTTTTGTTTTTCGGAAATTAGAGCTACGTCGACACTGCCGTTTCAGGGCGGGGTAATTTTCAGGAATTTTGTCCCGGATTCAGGTTTTGGCACATGTTGACTGTCATGGTAATTTTACGCTAAAACAGTTGAGATTGCCTGTCCTAAATGGAACGCATACAAACTTCCATGCAGGTTCTAGACTATTAGACATTATTTGTATATCTTTATATTACTCCGTCCCATGGAAACGTTGCAGATTCCGTTATATCATTCTTCAAACAGGATCAACAAACAAAGACTACAAAAACATTTATGGTTTTCGTCCAATTTTCGACACAATTTATAGTCCATTCTGCGGAAATATATCGCTAATCCTCGCTTTACATGTTTCAATTAATATTCTATAAAACATATCTGTTATTACAGTACTGCTCAGAAGTAATCTAATGCTGCGAACGCGTTCGGAACGCGTTCCAAAACACGTTCGGAACACTTTTGAGAACGCGTTTGGAACACCTTCCTGAACGCGTTCGGTACACCTTCCTGAGCGCGTTCGGAACACCTTCGAGAACGCGTTCGGAGCGCGTTCTTGAATGCGTTCTGAAACTCGTGTTATTTCTCTTTGAAGCTTGGAGCTTCATTGGAAAATTCCGAATACTATAAATGACAACACCGTCAACCCGGATAGCACCGTCCGTGTCAGACAAGTTTAGTTAGGCTACATATGATTTGCCACGGCGAGATAAAATGCTCGACTAAATAAGCCTATCATCTACTGAAAAGGCATGAATATTGTGTGCCGGAAGAGTTTTTCTTCGGAGAAAAAGACTTGATTAGCTGGACTAGAATGTATGCTATAATAATAATAATAATAATAATAATAATAATAATAATAATAATAATAATAATAATAATAATAATAATAATAATAATAATAATAATAATAATAATAATAATAATAATAATAATAATAATAATAATAATAATAATAATGAAAACTTTATTGAATTTTTTATGCACTTACAATTGCAAATCTCACTGTTAAAGGTAATTTACAATTGGCTACTTGATACACTATACATTATTACACTACACATAGACATTGTATTGATATTTTGTTGACGTTAGATAAAATAAGTAATATTAATCTCTAAGTTAATTAGTTAATAATAGACAGTGGACATGATTGACAGTTTGCATGTTTCACAAGTCGAAAACAACATGAGGACAAGGCGTGTGCTTACGAAAACATACGAAGCAAATGTAGATAAAAATGTGTTAACCCGCAAAGAAGTAAGTTCATATTTGTGTATTAGAGTATGTATAGTGTAGAATTAGAAGTAATTTGTAGTTGTAATTCAATTTATAGATCGAATAAAAACAGTGTAAACAATATACGATTTGACGGGCAATGTATTCATTTCATCGGACCACAAATTCGATTTCCAATGCTAACCTGGCGTCCGTAAGAAATATATAAACGAAGATAAACTTGTGTGCTAACCAGAAGCTAACCATGGCTGAAGCGAAAGCTTTATCTGAAGCGAAACTAAGACGTAGAACTGCGAAAGCCGCGCTAACCCGTATAAACTACAAAACGATAGACCCCCAGGCGAAATAACCGAAGCTTTGCAAAAGGTGAAACAGGCGTATAATGATTTAGTCGTTAAACATGAAGAATATGCCCAGAACATTGAAAATGATGAGGAATTCGAGACAGAGGAAAAATGGCTAGAAGAAAGTCAGGATGCGTATCTTCAACTAGAATGTACAACAAATGATTATATTATAAATAAAAACATGCAACAGACATTGGGCGGAAGTGTTGAACAACCGGAAGCGAGTAGCGGAAATAACGGAAGTGAAGCCCAAACGAACACTGAACAGTCGGAAACAGTCGGAGAAACTTCGGCAACTGAACAGCAAGCTGTAAATGTGAACAACCAAGAAGAAACTTCTGAAAATAATGCTCAATCGAGTAATAATGTCCAAGAAAATGTTCAACATAGCGCCACAACACCCTGTGGATTCAAAATGGAAAGACCCAAGATGCCGCGATTTGCTGGAGACGTCCGAGATTACGTCATATTTCGGGCTGACTTTAAACATGCTGTAGATTCAAGGTACGGTAAGAGAGATGCAATGTCCTTGCTACGTACGAGCCTTAGCGGAAGACTCTTGGACCTGATAAAAGGAATTGGTAGCGACTACGATGCTGCATGGGAGCACCTAGATTCGATATACGGAGACCCTAGATTTGTCGCAGACACTGTCACCCATGACATTTCAAAATTCAAACCACTTCGTGAAGATGAAGACTCAAGATTTTGTGATTTAACCCAACTGGTTAGAAGAAGCTACAACACGGTCAACAGTCAACAGACAGTTTGACATGGATAACAATCACATGATAGCAATAATTGAACAGAAATTGCACATGAATGACAGGAAGATCTGGTCGCGCCATTTGGAAAGCAGTGGAAAAGAGGCTACATTAGAAAATCTAATCACATGGATGACAACAGAAATGAAAACAAGAATGAGAGCTACAGCGCCTCTGAGAAGTATGCAATCCAGGCATCCGGTTGGAAGTTTCAATGCTGATATTTCTGGAAGTAACCCTAAGTGCCGGGTGTGCAAGAGTTCCAACCATTTCGTTGATCAATGCAGAAAGTTTTCAGCTATGAATCCCAGTGAACGATTACAAGCTGTTAAGGACAATCATGCCTGTTATAGTTGTCTTAAGCGTGCAGGTAGAGACCACAGATCATCAAATTGTTCCAGAAGACGTCAGTGCCAAGAGAAAGTGAACGGTAACCAGTGTAAATACTACCATCATCACCTACTCCATGAAGATAACCCACATCCTGCTGGAAAGATTGGAACATTTACAACAGACAAAACAGCAATGCTTCCTATTGTACAAGCGAACATTCTCGACTTAAATGGTCTAAAAAAGAAAGGAAACGTGTTATTAGATTCCGGCGCTCAGATCAGTTTAATTAAAACGTCAGTCGCCAAAGATTTAAAGCTAAAGGGAAAGGACGTTGTTGTGACTCTTATAAAAGTAGGATGTCAAGAAGAGGAATTACACACCAAAGTTTATCGTGTTACGGTTCAGTCACTAGAAAATCAATCATGTCACACAATTGAAGCCATTGGAATTCCCTCTGTTAGTGATGAAATTTCCGTTGTAAAAATAGATGAGGTAATCAGAAAGTTTGGTTTATCAAGAGGTGACATTCGAAGAGGAACTGGTGATACGGACTTGTTGATTGGTATCGATCAAGCGAAGCTCCATACCGGAGAAACGAAAGAAGCAGAAAATCTTGTGGCACGCCATTCCCCTCTAGGTTGGGTGATCTTCGGTGCTACAACTAGTCAGCAACTTGGAACCAACAGAGTAAATCACGTGAAGTTCGCGACACCCGTAGACATGACCGAGTTTTGGTCTACCGAGTCAATGGGAGTTTCTGTCAAGCCATGCTTTTGTGAGCCGCAAAAGCTAAGCCCTATCGAAAGAAAAGAAGCGAAAGTGATCGAGGATTCTTGTGAAAAGTTAAACCGACAGTGGCTTATATCATATCCATGGAAAAGAGATCCATACGAATTACCAGATAATAGAGAGCAAGCGGAAAGGAAGTTGCAGGCGACAGAGCGACGACTTTTGAAGAATCAAGAACATGCAACCGCATATGATAAAGAGATGGTCGACATGAATAAACTCGGCTTCTCGAGAAAATTATCAGAAGAAGAACTTAACCAGTACAACGGCCCGGTGCATTATGTGTCACATCACGAAGTCTTACGACCCGAAAGCAAAAGTACTCCTCTACGGATTGTTTTTAATTCATCTGCAGTTTATCAAGGACATAAGCTTAATGACTATTGGATGAAAGGACCCGATCTTTTGAACGACCTTTTTGGTGTCTTACTCCGTTTTCGTGAAAGTCGAACTGCTGTTTTAGGGGACATTTCGAAAATGTACCACCGTATCTTAATAGCGGAAGTTGATCAGCAAGTGCATAGATTTATCTGGAGAAATTTGGAAACTGAACGTGATCCCGACACTTGCGTGAAAACGGTTTTGACGTTTGGCGACAAGCCTGCCCCAGCGATGGCGCAGATCGCTCTAAGAAAGACCGCGCAAGAATCAGAAGGAGTGTACCCGAAAGCTGCAAAGGTTTTGAAAAACAACACGTATATGGACGATATTTGTGATTCACTGGAAACAAATGAGGAGGCTCGGCAGCTTACCCGTGACGTAGACGAGGTTTTGGCAATAGGTGGATTTGCAGTGAAAGAGTGAATATCAAATTGCAATCTGGGTGAAGAAAACCAATCATCGGAAAAACAAGTTGTGAAGTCTGATCGAGAGAAAAGTCCGATAGAAAAGGTTCTTGGACTTGAATGGGACCATCAAAATGATAAGCTAAAGCTCCACACAAGAGAAATCCAGAACGCCAGTACGAAGCCAAAAAAGCTGACAAAGCGGTTAGTCCTTAGTCGAATCGCGCGTGTTTTTGATCCCATCGGATTAGCTTCAGCTTTTCTTATACGTGCAAAGATTGGCATGCAACATCTATGGAAGAAAGGACTTGATTGGGATGACGAACTTCCCTTTGATTTACAAGAGTTCTGGAATAATTTGTTTCACGAACTGTCATGTCTGAATAGCCTATGCTTCGAAAGATGTCTTACACCACTGAATGCAATTGAACAACCCGTGTTATGCACGTTTTCGGATGCTTCCGTGGAAGCTTTTGGTGCCTGTTCGTACATACGATGGAAATTAGCGGATGGAAGTTTTGGCGTACGTTTCATCGCAGCAAAGTCGAGGGTATCCCCATTAAAGCAACTAACGATCCCACGTTTAAAGTTACAAGGAGCAGTCCTTGCCTCTCGGTTGAGTAAATCCATTTTGGAGGAAACCCGTTTGAAATTCGAAAGAACGATTTACTTTCTCGACAGTCAGATTGTTCTTGCATGGATTCGCGGTGAAGCTAGAAGATTTAAACCATTCGTTTCAATTCGAGTGAGCGAGATTCAAAGTAATTCCGACCCAGCTACGTGGAGACACTTACCTGGAGAATACAATGTTGCCGACGAGGTGTCTCGTGGGATTTCTGTGCAAAGTCTGACAAAGAAATGGCAACGAGGTCCAGAATTTCTTCGATTACCTGAACATGAATGGCCAGCGGATTCATCAACTGTTGAGAACGGTGAAGTTGAACAGGAAATTCGAAAGAGTCAGAAAGTGTGTACAGTGAAGGAAACTATGGCTTCCCCGATCGATTGTACAAGATTTTCGAACTGGAGACGACTGGTGCGAGTAACAGCGTATGTCTTCAGATTCTACTGGAATTTGAAAGCTTGTGTGAAAAAAGGAAAAGCAGAAAACCCAGATAGCCAAAGAAGTAGTTGTTTGTCCGTACAAGAGCTAGAAGAGTCAGAAACCTATTGGATAAAGCAAAACCAGAAAAACCTGCAAAACAGTCTTGCGAAGGGACAATTGCAAAAGCTGGATCCGATTACCGACTCGGAAGATGTTATCAGAGTTGGAGGTAGAGTTGATAAAACCATTGCGACTTACGATACCAGACATCCAGTGTTATTGTCTAGGGATCACTGGACATCTAAACTGATTACTCGTCAAGCCCACCAATATGGACACTCTGGAGTAGCTGCCACTGCAGCAAAGATTCGACGAAAATATTGGATACTCAGAGTCCATAATCTTGCTAAATCAGTCAAGTACGAATGCGTGTTCTGCAAGAAAATGCAAGCGAAGTGTGAAACCCAGAAAATGGCAGACCTTCCTGGAATTCGTCTTGTACCATATACTCCACCATTTCACAATAGCGCACGTGATTATTTTGGTCCTTATCACGTCAAGGTTGGACGAAACAAAAGTACGAAGCATTACGGTGTCGTATTTACTTGTTTGAACACAAGAGCTGTTCACTTAGAACTAGCAGTTGACTATTCAGCTATGGAATTTATACAAGTCTTGCGTCGATTTTTTGCAATTCGTGGAAGACCAGCGTTGATTCTAAGTGACAATGGGACACAGTTAGTAGGGGCTGAAAGAAAATTAAGGGAGATGATCGCAGGATGGGATAAAGAGAAGTTAAGGGAGTTTGCAGCAGAAAAAGGAATTAAATGGCAATTTATTACACCTACATCACCACACCAGAATGGTTGTGCAGAGTCTATGGTTAAAAGTTGTAAACGAGCACTAAAGATGGCAGTTGGAGAACAGAAGCTAACACCGTTTGAACTTTACACCTGTTTATTATTAGAGATCGCAAACCTGGTAAACCAACGACCAATTGGCCGCGTTACAACTGATCCAAACGAAGGTTCGTATATTTGTCCTAATGATATTCTGCTTGGACGTGCGTCGTCGAAAGTTCCACAAGGACCGTTCAAGGAGACTCGAGATCCACGTAAACGTGTTGAGTTTGTTCAGAGAATAGTAGATGATTTTTGGAAACATTGGCAAAGAGATGTTTTTCCAGCGTTAGTTCCCCGTAAAAAGTGGAATGCAGATAGAAGAAACGTTCGTGTCAACGATGTTGTAGTGATTGAAAACCCGAATGCAGTGCGAGGAAGCTGGACGATTGGCAAAGTTATAAACGTGTTTCCTGGTAAAGACAGTAAGGTTCGAAACATCAGAGTGAAGACATGTTCTGGAGAATATGAGAGACCTGTAAGTAGAATTGCTGTTATTTATCCAGAAGAAGGTTACAAAGAGAACTAGAACTAGCTATGCTATTTAGTAGCATGAGAACTACATTCTCATCGGGGCGGAGAGTGTATTGATATTTTGTTGACGTTAGATAAAATAAGTAATATTAATCTCTAAGTTAATTAGTTAATAATAGACAGTGGATATGATTGACAGTTTGCATGTTTCACGAGTCGAAAACAACATGAAGACAAGGCGTGTGCTTAGGAAAACATACGAAGCAAATGTAGATTAAAATGTGTTAACCCGCCAAGAAATCGAATAAAAACAGTGTAAACAATATACGATTTGACGGGCAATGTAGTCATTTCATCGGACCAGCCGGTAAAAAACAAGTTGTTGCAACCTTGATGCGTTAAATTGTTATCACATCATTAAAAGAAGATGAAAACAGCCGATTGCCGACAATACTATATATATATATACTGTCATTAAAACTTTTGAATGTAGAAACACAAACGAAAATATAAGTTCAATTTGCTGTAATAAGTCACTAATGACAGCTATGATCGTGACTAAAACACCACACGAGTACATACGAGTAACATACGAGTAACACACAAGTACATACGAGTACATACGAGTAACACACGAGTACATACGAGTAACATACGAGTACATACGAGTAACACACGAGTAAAACACAAGTACATACGAGTACATACGAGTAGAATACGAGTACATACGAGTAAAATACGACTAGTAAACTTGTTTTTAGTGTTTGTAGATTGAATACAGGCAAAAAGATCGTCTTCTCTGTCGAAAAACGTGGAATGGGGGAACGGGGAATGGAGGAAAAGGGAATGGGGGGGGAACGGGGAATGGAGGAACGAGTAACGGGGGGAGGGGGATTGACCAATTATGAATTATTATTAATACGTAATATTAATCATATGTACGGGGGGAAAAGAACAGAAAAAAGAAACAGAAATTCGACAGGATAAACGGGAATCGGGGAATTACGAAACTATAAAACGGACTCTGGTGTCTTGAGAATTAGAAAACCGCTCAATGAATTAAAACTAGTAAAGAAATTTGGCGAAGCTTTCCTTTATTAGTACAGCGTATCATAAAAAAGTCAATCCACATTGCTTATGTCCGATCATTAAGTAATATTAATTAATAATATTGCTTATGTCATTACTAATATACTTGCTATATAATAAAACAAACTTAAGGACTAAATGCAAGTCCAAGGCAGTCCTTATGCTCCATATGATATCTTAAGTGATTATCCTATTTTAAATATCTTACAAAGCAAAACTAACAAAACACAAAATACTTCAAAATACGCAGATTTTAAGTTAGCAATTTAAGTTGGCAAGTACGTTTCTAAAGGACCCAGCCGAACTCTCCTGCAAGCCTTTGGACGTGCTCCACCTTCAGAAGGGGAGGAAAGTCTGGAGGAACAAGAACGTCGCCAAGAAAGCTTGGATACTTTGCTCTGATGCAGGCTGATCGGAAATGAAAATGCACGTTCTGAGGCTCACTTTCACCCCCCCCCCCCAGGAAAAGTCCCTTTTTCCTAAATTTATACAAACAAACCAGCGAAGAATAACAAATTGATAAACGGAACGTACGTTTTAGGCTTTATCCTTGGTCCTTGTTTAACAAAATCGATTTAAAGGACTGTGTCACCGCGTGCGCATCCTACGTGTTTCTAACACTAAGTAATGATAAATTATTGTTAATATTTTTAAAATTCTTTGTGTGTTTTTTCCTTTTTTTATTTCAAATAGAAGTATAGTTAGGATAAATTCTAGAAAATTTAGATGCTCAGACGGCAGCACATGGGATTTTTGGGCTTGAAATTTCAAAAATTTTCTGGGGAGTTAATGCCCCCAGACCCCCTATTCATTCGCGGTATGTCGGCCACACACGTGACCCACGGCCATTGCTATCCCCTTTAATAATAAGTAATGGATAAATTATTGTTAAAGGTGATCGATATACAGTCCGTATGTAAACAAAGTCTTTGTTTACATTTTTGTGTCCAAAATATTGAGCTTTATTCGACAACTATTTATATTTTCAAGCTTCTAGAGTATAATAAATTATCTAGAAATTTTCAAGCTTCTAGAGTATAATAAAAGTGTCATAAAAAGTGGGCTCATTTGTGCACATGCGCAGATCGGACTGTAGATCACCTTTAATATTTCTTTTATTTTTTCTGCATTTTTTCCTTCTTTTATTTCAAATACAAGTATAATTAGCATAAATTTTAGAGCAAATTTAGACGCTCATAAAGCAGAAAATGGTATTTGAAAGGTTCAAATTTAAAACATTTTCTGGGGGAGTATGTCGGCCACACACCGTGGCCGTCGGCCATTGCTATCCCCCTCTAATATATTATCTAAAATCCCTTTTCAAAAAATACCCCCCACGGGAAAATCCTTAAAAAAGGCCCTGTTGTCCTGTATTTCGGTCTCGGAACTGTCGTATGTCGTCACGGTATAAGTTAACTGTGTAGTTCGTATATTTGCCTAGCCACATGTTGTGATTGAGGCTATGTGAGGATTGTAAGTTTATCACCTAGTACTATTTTAAGTAGATGCAGTTCGTGAGTTAGGTTTTGTGCATGCTCGCAGGGTTTTGAAAGCAAACGATGCCGTGAAATATGTGAAGCCTATGGTTTGTGTCATGTATCTAACTATCTAGGTAGAATACCTAAAAGTAGATGTTGTACAAACTACAAAGTTGTGGTTTATAGAATCTGGCAGACCTCGCCCGACCCCTGTCTCCTATTTCTGCCCTCCCCCCTCGCCCCTCCATTCCCTCCGTTGCCCGTTCCCCCACTTCCCGTTCTCCCATTCCCCGTCCCCCCATTCCCCGTTCCGGGTTTTAAAGATAGCCGGTTTCAGTCTATTTCCCGTTTTTCGACAGAGAAGACGATCTTTTTGCCTGTATTCAATCTACAAACACTAAAAACAAGTTTACTAGTCGTATTTTACTCGTATTCTACTCGTATGTACTTACTCGTATGTACTTGTGTTTTACTCGTATGTACTCGTGTGTTACTCGTATGTACTCGTATGTTACTCGTATGTACTCGTATGTTACTCGTATGTACTCGTGTGTTACTCGTATGTACTCGTATGTACCTGTGTGTTACTCGTATGTTACTCGTATGTACTCGTGTGTACTCGTGTGGTGTTTTAGTCACGATCTGACAGCTATTACATGAATCAAATTGTGGCGACATCACAATATTTGCTACAAATCCGAATCATTAATTCTGAATCATCAATGGATGATCTCATGCAGTCTTGAAAAAAAAAATCGGTAAAGTAGCAGAAACTTTACAAGCCTCCCCTTCCGCGTGCAAACCTTCAAACAGGGTGATTAATTTAATTTTCACTTTTTTCCACTCTGTCATATAAATACTCAGTCCAACAAATAGAAAAATAGATTCCGGCATGTATAGCCGTTCACACCACTCATGCATGAAGTGAGTCGAGTCAGTGTTGCAATAACTTGATGCTCATTAGCTTGTAATATATTAAAACACTAATAGCATCAGATTTTATTGCAAACTTATAATAATATAGAGAGTGATAATTTGACTAAGTACAGCGACGAATGCTCATTGACATTGGGAAAAATACCAGAAGCGGCAAAGTTACTCCAGAAGCCGGCGACAGCAAAACATAAGTCATAATCATAAAGCGATTTCAAGTAATAAAATTGAGCTTGAAACGTTTCACGTTTTGAAAGATGGTTATACTCAAACTCTAAATTCCATTTCAAATTGAAAAAGTTTTACTGTAAAAAAGTAAATTTCAAATCAGTTCAGTCTCGCCTGCCGCTGTAAAATTCAACTCCTGATGTTAACAAATTTTCCTCGCTTTTCTCTTTGAGCACATCGCGGTTACATACAGTCTGGTCATACTCTTTTCATTTTTCGTAGAATTCATTCACTGTTATAATTCATCAGTAGCCGGTTTTTACGGATAAAAATTTTGATGTAATAATGACTGAGTTCTATGTAATACAGAGTCGTGTTTATGATTTAAAATTAAATTTATAACTTTTAGGCTGAAAGACCCACGAGATGTCAATGATTATTGATTGTGTTAGTCAGTGCACACAAGTCGGTGAAGTGTAACTACAATCTACTATCGATGATTATCATGCACGTACCTTTACTTTTGAGTGTCAATCTTAGCCAAGCCAGTGCTGTATAATTCTGTCCAAAAACCTGATCCAAGCCACTCTGCCTTTATTATATTCTATGTTTACTATAAAGACTGTGAACGTATAAATTATAAATTGCAATATTTGAGGATATATGGAACAATATATTCGGAACTGCACCACTTTGTCTTTGGAGTACCGGTTATGTATAAGTGTCTCTATTGGCTATTGCACCCAAGAGTTATATCTTGCGTACATGATAATTCAAAACGATCGTCAACACAATATGAAAAGCAATTAGGATATCACCTAAGTAACATGGACAATATGTTGCAAATTAATCTAGCGTTCCTATTGTAAACAATAGTATACTCAAACCGAGAAAGATGAATTTAGAAATAAATTGCTCAGGAATTGCGTGCATCCAATATCAAGATAATTAGATATGGCAAGCGGAAAATTGACAATGTATACAGGCGAACTATTTTTGACAGATTATCGCGTAAAACGTGCAGTTATATAGTATTATAGAAGGCATGACGTTTTGAAATTCAATTCATAAAACATGGATTATTATGATTAATGACTAATGTGATTAGCGGTACAGAAATTAATTTCTATTGTCATGCTGAGTCTTGCGAACCTATAAATGAAATATGTTGATTTTAATATGAAAAAATTTTTTTTTATTTTTTCCTAGCATATTAAAGTCTTTAGATAACCATTCGCAGGCAAGCGTTCAGTATCTCAATACTCCCAATGCAAGCCGTGCAGACATTCTTTTTCAGTTCCAGATCAATGAGACCATTGAGTTTATGCGTACAGGATGAGAAGTAAGGTATCATAATGGTGATTATGCTGAAAAAACTGAAAAATGATGGCCGTGTAAACACGGAGTGATAGCTTATACTTTTAAATATTGAAATATTTCGGTTGTTTCCGCAGTTTTAATTGAAATTTTTCAGCCGATAATCAGCAATATGATACCTTACTTCCCGTCACCCCCTGCGCGCATAAATTAAAAGCTGGAATTGCCCAATGCATGGGCCTTGTGAAAATTTCTCGCAGGACATATCCCGGTACCTGAATCTGATCGTTAGAAAGACGCCTACCATGGACCACGTATGGTGGAGTTCTTCATTAAGACATATATTAAACAGTTTTCGGTGCACTCAAACGAGCTCAAACATGTCCGAAAGGATAACTCGTCATCAAAATTATAAGGATTAATTAACTCGTTGGTTAATTCTCTTGTTGTTTATTGCGACTTCGAACTTTTTGTAAACGGCGTAAACGCAGAGCCAATCATGCCATATCAAAGACATCAAATTATCATTGTTTCATGCATGCTGCCGCAGACTAAAAAGACTCGTAAGAAATTAAAGCCCGATAAGGCTATATAGAATTTCTCGATTGTGCTCCTAAAAAGTTGCCGCTTGAAATGCAAAAAAAAAATAATAAAAAGTTACCACCTCGAAACTACAGACGTCAAGAGTCAAGACTGATGCTCCTAGCTACTTGCTACGTAAATTTCACGACTCACCAAATTAAAAGTATTTAAAACTTTTAATAATTGCTAACATTTAATATTATAGTTGCTTGAAATATATAATTGATGTATAACACTATTAATAGTTAAAATTATATCTTCTTTTCTACTGTAGATATTAAATAGTATACCTTCAGCTTGGAGTATATTACTCTTAATGATGATATTTCACCATTTAATATCATCACTTCGGGTAACTGATTCCGCGCCGAATCCCCCTCTCTCCGGCTCTATATTAAAATGGAACTATGAATATCCTAGCTATATATATCATCTATAATCTAAACATTATTATTATATAGTAGAGAGTGATATATTTTCCATATCTTCACTAGTGAAGATATCGATCACGTGACTTTTAGTATTTATACAATTTTTTGCTTGGAACTATGATAATAAACAGAACATTCCACGTTGGCTTGAAGATATATGACTTTTATCTTCTCGTGTTAAAAACAATACTTTACTCACTCGCTGCGCTCGTTCGTAAAATATTGTTTTCACCACTCGAAGATAAAAAGTCATATCTTCGCGCCGCAGTGTTATTAATATCCTCTCTTTATACTCTTTTTGTCTTTCCTCTTTTCCCATGCAATAATTCAAACTGACTAAAAATAACCTAAACATGTATAAATAATGTAAATAGGGGTCTTGTAATTAAAATGCCTATAGCCTACATACATTCATATAATTATAGGAAAAAATGTAAATAACTTTTCCGATAACTCATTTGTGGGCGTAAAGATCATGTTTCCAACACCCTCCATGTATATATTAAATCAAAACTCCTTTTTACGTGCAATTAGAAAATATTTGGAACAAACGATCAAGTATCACGGATAAAGAATATATCTTCAGTCACGTACGTTTCTTGACTATTATTAAGGAACAGTTCATTATTTATACCTGGGTTGGTACCGAAGAGATTTGGGTTGGGTAATCAAGTTTTTGACTAGCTCATGAGTTGCATGGGTGTAAAAAAATTTATGGCTGTTTGTCAGCTATAAAATAGAACCAAAACTACCATGCATTGCAAAATATGAAGAAAATGTGTACAATACATTCTGTACCAAAATAGACCATCAGTGATTGAGGAAGGACTATTTCATTGAGCAGAAACGTGATTGCTTTAGCACACTCAGTGAGTTTATGAGTGCGGAGTGAGCTTCTAGAATTTAGGCAGCCTGATTTCTGTCACCATAATCTTGTGTGTTTAATTATTATGAAGTAGAGTACACATGGGTTGGCCGAAACATTATTTTGGCCATTGTTGAGGTTGGGTGAATAAAAAATGTACACTGTTTTTCGTTTCACTTCGGTACCAACCCCAGTTATAAATAATGAACGGTCCCTAAGTAAAATAGTCTCATCATGCTTCATGAGAAAAGTATATACATGCGGTCATCTTCCGTGGATCTCTTGGATGTGCGCGGTTCTCGTACGTAGCGACGTCCGCTCTAGCAGTTCATCAATTCACGCGGCTTTCCAGTTCCGTCTCCTTTTCTGAAGCCCTCGGTCCACTCTAGTAGAAGCCCTGCAAGAATTTGGCTATTTCATCAAGTGTGCCCTGACTCATACCTTCGAATAGGTTCACACCGGTAAAAACGTCTTTACATTTACCCATTCGCAGGCAAGCGTTCAGAGAGCTCCGCACTCCCAGCAGCCTCTTCGGTAGACATTTTTTTTCCCAAGCCTTTGAATTGGGCCTTGCGAAAATTTCTTGTAAGACAACCGCCTGAATTTGATAGTTGGATAGACGCTTTCTTTCGACACCGTATAGTGGAGACTTGAATATTTCATTAAGACAAATTAGACAGTCTTTCGCGCACTCAAACATTTCTGAAAGGACAAGTCGTCTTTCGATATCGCTGAAAGTTATACTCCAAAATTTATTTTCATCTTCGGAATTTGTGTTAGGTCTTGCGACAACGTGTATGCCTTGCTGGAGATGGCATTCGTCAAGCACCGTTTCAGGAAGAGTCGAGAAATGTTTCAATAAATATTGAAAATTCTCGCAGGAGTAGTTGACACGAATTGAAGGAAATAAATTAACTATATACATGGCATCTTTTGAAAGCTGGAACAGTAAACTGATCATTTTGGAAGATTCAAGAACCCCAACAGATACATTCACCATGTCTGCACGAACTTCATGTACAGCATGGCGTATCGCCTTAGACAGACATTCGTGCACTTTTGTGGAATCGAAATAACGACCTTCAGATGTCGTGTCTAAAAAATCCTCCCAGCAGACGTCATCGAATCTAAATAGAGCAGTGAAGAAAAGTGTTAACAAGTAACAGCAAGTAACAAACATCAAGAAAAGTGCAAATGAAGCTTGTTAAAAGTTTCAAAAATCGCATGTTTCGCAATAAATCATCCCTGTGCATGCATTGCGTTTTTGGGATCTTAACGGGACGGCAACGCTACCACGACGGCAAACTCGTGGAACTAAATGATTGTAACAAACGTCGCCGTCTACTATCTATCGTATGAATTGATTCTGATCATTCTGATCCTCTATTTACTCAATTAGGTATTAGACCAGATATTTTAAAAGTTCATTCACTTTATGTTGCTAGGCGAGAGTTTGTATATCAGAATAAAATAAAGATCGGATGCGAATGTTTTAAAGTACTTGAAAAACGACCCATCTTCTGAGTTCATTGACAAAGAAATTTTAAAAATAAACATTATCTAAGCCGAGAATATCAAAGCTAAACTTTATGTAAATTAGGACAAATCATTATCCGATTTACAAACATTGATTAAACATTCAGTTTCTTTTGAATTTTCTTCATGAATGAATAAATTAAGTATTTTAAGTTCTGTTATAAAAATTACTGTTGCCGCCAATTCTTCTCATGAACCTTTCAAAAAAGGCCCTGGGAACGAGGTCGGTGATCGGCCCCATACTGCATGACTCCATTCTTCACACAGCATTAAGCAAACTACCAAAGGTCTAATTAGTGCTGGGCGTGATTATCAGGGACTCATCTGTTTAGAACTTATGCTGATATTTTTAGGGGGGGCTTTCTTTTTGTCTGGTATATATATATATATATATATATATATATATATATATATATATATATATATATATATATATATATATATATATATATATATATATATATATATATATGCGCCATCATTTCATCTCAAAAGAAGTAATATAAATTCTTACTTCTGAACGAAGTCGTCTTTCAGTTTAAGCTTCACTCTTCCTGGCAGGCTATCTTCTTCAATCACCAACGACTGAAGAGGAACGTGTTTCAACGAACATAGTACGTTCACTTCACGAGGAGATACGATGTTACACCGACAGTCATCGATCGAAAACGGATCGAAATCAAATCTGACGTCATAGTTGCCAAGCGCTTGAAATACATCTATGACATGAGGAGAGAGTTCTTTATTAATGTCGTTTAACTCAGTCGCGGCTTTTGTAAGATCTTGTTCAATTGCGGAATACTCAATCTTCGTTACGCCCGGTCTGAAAAACACAAAGTAAACAACACGTTAGAAACACTAGCCAGTTGTAGTATTATGGCATTCATGCATGGGTAGAGTTTAATTAGGTCGAAGGATGCAACGATCTGAAAATATATAGAATGAATTTTGACGTATCAAGAAAAGGCGTTTGGCGTGTCGAAGTTTGTTCAGCTATTGTCCGATCCAAGTACGCGTAAACGATTTTTCATCCGTTCATGTTTGACTAAAACGGGATATCCTAGAATTTAAATCTTGATACTCAAATTAGTCCATATCGAAAATTTCACGACGTTTGGACATTCGGAATACGAGTTACGGCCGTTTGAAAAATGAAAACATTTTCATTGAGCGGGAATTCCATAGCCTGTGCCGCAGTACGGTGGCCGACAAAGTTAAGATAAATTAAAATTCCAGTCAAACGTATATAGTTTCGAAAAATGAAATTATCAAACCACCGTAACTCGCGCTCTGAATGTCCGTCGAATATCGTGAAATTCTTGGCATAGACTAATTCGAGCCTAACGATTTCAATTCTGAGATCCATATTTGGCAGTGAGATCTATCGATAGTGAGATGATCTGTCGATGACGTCAACTCCGATTGCAGAACAATAGCAAGGCGACGTTTTTGACAACACGGTCGCCACGCGTAGATAACTTAGCGGTGTAACTTGTGTTTATTAACTATACTGAGCTCTGCGGAGGAGATCGAGTGAGTTCGAACTGTGTCAGTTGAAACCAAAACAGCAGGAGATGTAGTTTTACGTTCGTGCCTTCAAACCGAGAACGACTAATCGCCATCTACAACGCCGGCTCTACTTCCGGCTGGCGGTTCGTGAACTCAAAAACGTCGCTCTCTATAAGGAAAAAGTTATTTCGCTGACCTCAGAATGACATTTCGTCAAAAGAATTTTCTTCACTAGATTGGTTTAGAAACAAACTTGGAGTAGGGTTAGGTTAGGGTAAGGATTAGGGTTGGGGTTAGAGTTGGTGTTTGGAATAGGGTTAGTGTTAGTAAAACCGTTGCTTTGTTACGTTTTGTCACTCTGAGGCCAGCGAAATAACCTGTAATTCCTCTCTATAAGCGGGCTTCGCGACCAACATCATGGAATTTAATTTTCGGATTTTTTACCAGTTTAATTAAATTTGTATCTATCGGGGTGTATTTTCCTCCCAAAATGAATCCATATATTTTTATTGTCACCTCCGCGTAGTAAATTTATGGCACATCGTAAGTTTCATAATATGCCTAAACGACCGTGTTCAAAACGTTGTCTCTGTACAATACCACATAATATAAGTTGATACTTACGTTATCTCTTCCTGAATATCGTACTTCTTAGATTTTTGGAAAGCACTTCTTAACGCGTTCATCATGGTACTTGTATTCTGGAGTGAAAGGTGGTGTAGCCGCAATGCTATCTTGTTTGCCGAATGCGGTAGTGTGCACAGGATGAACATATTTTATACAAGACAAGCAGCTTGTATGAAACAATAGGGCTTCCGGAGTACAATCATGTGGAGGTTAATTTTGCTACGCCCCCTTACTGGCCTTGAGAATTGTGAGCCCTCAGTTTGGATCACGTTTCACGTAAAGAAAAACAATCCCGCCATTTCACGTTTCTGGCATGTCAAAAATTAACCATTTCACGAAAATTAAAAACACGTCGAAGTTCTCCTTATATTTTTCAGGCCGGTTGCATCTCAACCGACGAAAGCAATTGTTATTATTGGCATTACTTTCACTGGCACAAACCGCAGATCAAGATTATGAAACTGGTTAGCCTATTTTTACGTTTCCAACCAAAACTACAATTTCACCCGACTAGAGCTCAACATTGAAAGACTTTTAAAACCAACCCATATATCTAGTAAAAGTCAGGAATATGCACGTTTGCAATAAAATATTTACATCCAATTGATTGCTCTTCTTCAACCTCGTAACCCAGGCTCTTTCCACTACGAGGTTGGCTCTTCTCCAGATCATGTTCACACTTCTCACTATACCCATCCAGGCTTTGTTCTAGGGCAAGGTGAAGTATTTGAAATATCCACTGCCTTCGTTCTAATCATTTACGGAAATGAGCGGTTGAAAATTCAAGCTATATACAGCCACCGTGGCAAGGCTAATAAACTCTAGATACAGTATGTGGCGCGGCTTATAGTGGCCCAGTTTTCAGAGTCGTCATAGCAACTGATAATTCCTTTTCAGATCGTGGGTTATGCTTCAGTTCTTCTAACAAGTTCTGTCGAAAGTCGTGGGTTCTTTCTAGGTAGCCTACTCCAATTTCTTAGTATACTGTATACATTTCAATTAGGTATTCTATATGATAAAATCAATAATATCTATGATTATAATCAATAATATCTATGTTTATTAGCCTTGCCACAGTGGCTATAGCTTGAATTTTCAACCGCTTATTTCCGTAATTCCATGGCAGGCAGGCAGGCAGGCAGGCAGGCAGGCAGGCAGGCAGGCAGGCAGGCAGGCAGGCAATACTTTATTTAAAATTAACAAAAAGGAACACGCTAGCCCCATAATAAATAAATAAATAAATAACTATATCTAAATACTATATATACACACTTTTCTATATACAAATGTATGCATGTCACTATCCAACATTTAATCTAAACGAGTGAAGCGAACTTGCTAGTTTCGCTTCATTTGGAAACTGATTCCAGTACAAAGCGCCACTATATTTAAAGCTTTTTTAAAAAATTCTCTTTTTGGCTTAGGTAATGTAAGGTCTGTTGCAGTATTGCGGAGATTGTAATTAGTTTGATCCATTTCTCTTCCCACAAAAGACCCCCGAAGTCGAGTCTCCTAAAAGAAGCGAATCTCCTAGAAATTAAAAACTGACATAAACTGACAAGACTAAGACATGTCAAGGAGCGTGTCACTTTGATTTTGTACCACACACAAAAGCAAACAAAGAAATTTTTTAAAAATTTAAAAAAAATTAAACGTAGTTGTGTATAAACCATCAGAAATGTTGAAAATGATTAGAATGAAGGCAGTGAATATTTCAAATACTTCACCTTGCCCTAGAACAAAACTTGGATGGGTCAGTGAGTATAGTGAGAAGTGCGAACGTGATCTGGAGAAGAGCCAACCTCGTAGTGGAAAGAGCCTGGGTTACGAGGTTGAAGAAGAGCAATGAATTGGATGTAAATATTTTATTGCAAACATGCATATTCCTGAATTTTACTAGATATATGGGTTGGTTTTAAAAGTCTTTCAATGTTGAGCTTTAGTCGGGTGAAATTAGTTTCGCCGGAAAACGTAAAAGTAGGCTAACGAGTTTCATCATCTTGCTACTCCGAGCAGGAGTAAATGTTTTTGTTGCTATTGCGATTCAGAAGCAATAATCCGTTGCCTGATGATTCATTTGCCTTTACGGCATGAAACCATGGCCAGAAATTCAGGACATGGGCCCGCAATATATCTCTTGGCTTGAAGATATGACTTTTATCTTCTTGTGTTAAAAACAATATTTTACTCACTCGCTGCGCTCGTTCGTAAAATATTGTTTTCACCACTCGAAGATAAAAAGTCATATCTTCGCGCCGCAGTGTTGTTAATATCCTCTCTTTATACTCTTTTTGTCTTTCCTCTTTTCCCATGCAATAATTCAAACAGCTGACTAAAAATAACCTAAACATGTATAAATAATGTAAATAGGGGTCTTGTAATTAAAATGCCTATAGCCTACATACATTCATATAATTATAGGGAAAAATGTAAATAACTTTTCCGATAACTCATTTGTGGGCGTAAAGATCACGTTTCCACCACCCACAAACGATCACGTATCTCGGATAAAGAAGATATCTTCAGTCACGTACGTTTCTTGACTATTATTAAGGAACAGTTCATTATTTATACCCGGTGTTGGTACCGAAGAGATTTGGGTTGGGTAATCAAGTTTTTGACTAGCTCATGAGTTGCATGGGTGTAAAAAAATTTATGGCTGTTTGTCAGCTATAAAATAAAACCAAAATTACCATGCATTGCAAAATATGAAGAAAATGTGTACAATACATTCTGTACCAAAATAGACCATCAGTGATTGAGGAAGGACTATTTCATTGAGCAGAAACGTGATTGCTTTAGCACACTCAGTGAGTTTATGAGTGCGGAGTGAGCTTCTAGAATTTAGGCAGCCTAATTTCTGTCACCATAATCTTGTGTGTTTAATTATTATGAAGTAGAGTACACATGGGTTCGCCGAAACATTATTTTGGCCATTGTTGAGGTTGGGTGAATAAAAAATGTACACTGTTTTTCGTTTCACTTCGGTACCAACCCCAGTTATAAATAATGAACGGTCCCTAAGTAAAATAGTCTCATCATGCTTCATGAGAAAAGTATATACATGCGGTCATCTTCCGTGGATCTCTTGGATGTGCGCGGTTCTCGTACGTAGCGACGTCCGCTCTAGCAGTTCATCAATTCACGCGGCTTTCCAGTTCCGTCTCCTTTTCTGAAGCCCTCGGTCCACTCTAGCAGAGGCCCTGCAAGAATTTGGCTATTTCATCAAGTGTGCCCTGACTCATACCTTCGAACAGGTTCACACCGGTAAAACGTCTTTACATTTACCCATTCGCAGGCAAGCGTTCAGAGAGCTCCGCACTCCCAGCAGCCTCTTCGGTAGACATTTTTTTTCCCAAGCCTTTGAATTGGGCCTTGCGAAAATTTCTTGTAAGACAACCGCCTGAATTTGATAGTTGGATAGACGCTTTCTTTCGACACCGTATAGTGGAGACTTGAATATTTCATTAAGACAAATTAGACAGTCTTTCGCGCACTCAAACATTTCTGAAAGGACAAGTCGTCTTTCGACATCGTTGAAAGTTATACTCCAAAATTTCTTTTCATCTTCGGAATTTGTGCTAGGTCTTGCAACAACGTGTATGCCTTGCTGGAGCTGGCATTCGTCAAGCACCGTTTCAGGAAGAGTCGAGAATTGTTTCAATAAATATTGAAAATTCTCGCAGGAGTAGTTGACACGAATTGAAGGAAATAAATTAACTATATACATGGCATCTTTTGAAAGCTGAAACAGTAAACTGATCATTTTGGAAGATTCAAGAACTCCAACAGATACATTCGCCATGTCTGCACGAACTTCATGTACAGCATGGCGTATCGCCTTAGACAGACATTCGTACACTTTTGTAGAATCGAAATAACGATCTTCAGATGTCGTGTCTAAAAAATCCTCCCAGCAGACGTCATCGAATCTAAATAGAGCAGTGAAGGAAAGTGTTAACAAAGTAACAAGTGCAAATGAAGCTTGTTAAAAGTTTCAAAAATCGCATTCTACTACAACGCTACCACGAAGGCAAACAAACTCGTTGAAGTAAACGATTGTAACAAACACCATCTTCTATCTATCGTATGATATTAAAACGGGTATAATAAGAATTTATGATTGAGAAGAGTTGTAGTAGCCGACTCATTTAATAATAAATAATATGTTGCCGCAGTTTGAAATGAAGGCGTCGTATACAAGACGTGATCATCCCCATTCGTCACACAGCACATTAAGCAAATTACCAAAGGTCTAATTAATGCTGGGCGTGATTATGAGGGACTCATCTGTTTAGAACTTATGCCGATATTTTTAGGGGGGGGGGGACTTTCTTTTTGTCTGGTGTGTATATATATATATATATATATATATATATATATATATATATATATATATATATATATATATATATATATATATATATATATATATATATAAATATATATATATATGCGCCATCATTTCATCTCAAGGTAAGTAATATAAATTCTTACTTCTGAACGAAGTCGTCTTTCAGTTTAAGCTTCACTCTTCCTGGCAGGCTATCTTCTTCAATCACCAATGACTGAAGAGGAACGTGTTTCAACGAACATAGTACGTTCACTTCACGAGGAGATACGATGTTACACCGACAGTCATCGATCGAAAACGGATCAAAATCAAATCTGACATCATAGTTGCCAAGCGCTTGGAATACATCTATGACATGAGGAGAGAGTTCTTTATTAATGTCGTTTAACTCAGTCGCGGCTTTTGTAAGATCTTGTTCAATTGCGGAATACCGGATCTTCGTTACGTCCGGTCTGAAAAACACAAAGTAAACAACACATTAGAAACACTAGTTGTAGTGTGGGTAGAATTAATGAATGTTGAAGGATGCAACGATCTGAAAATATATAGAATGAATTTCGACGTATCGAGAAAAGTCGTTTGGCGCGTCGAAGTTTGTTCAGCTATTCTCCGATCCGAATTCGCGTTATCGATTTTTCATCTTCATATTTAGCTGAAATGGGTCCCAGAATTTAAATCTTGATACTTAAATTAATCCATATCAAAAATTTCACGACGTTTGGACATTCAGAACACGAGTTACGGCCGTTTGAAAAATGAAACATTTTTATTGAGCGGAAATTCCATACACTGTGCCGCAGTACGGTGGCCGACAAAGGTAACACAAATTAAAATTCCAGTCAAACGTATATAATTATATAGTTTCGAAAACTGAAATTTTCAAAACACCGTAACTCGCGCTCAGAATGTCAGAATATCGTGAAATTCCCGGCATAGACTAATTCGAGCATAACGATTTCAATTCTGAGATCCATATTTGGCAACGATCTGTCGATAGTGAGATGATCTGTCGATGACGTCAACTCCGATTGCAGAACAATAGCAAGCGAGCAAGCGACGTTTTTGACAACACGGATGCCACGCGTAGATAACTTAGCGGTGTAACTTGTGTTTATTAACTAATACTGAGCTCTGCGGAGGAGATCAAGTGAGTTCGAACTGTGTCAGTTGAAACCAAAAACAGCAGGCGATGCAGTTTTACGTTCGTGCCTTCAAACAAGAATGGCTGTCGCCATCTACAACGCCGGCTCCACTTCCGGCTGGCGTTTGTGAACTCAAAAACGTCGCTCTCTATAAGCGGGCTTCGACCAACATCATGGAATTTAATTTTTGGATTTTTTACTAGTTTAATTAAATTTGATCTGTATCTATCGGGGTGTATTCCCCCCCCCCCCAAAATGAATCCATAGTTTTATTGTCACCTCCGCGTAGTAAATTTATGGCACATCGTAAGTTTCATAATATGCCTAAACGACCGTGTTCATAACGTTGTCTCTGTACAATACCACACATAATATAAGTTGATACTTACGTTATCTCTTCCTGAATGTCGTACTTCTTAGATTTTTGGAAAGCACTTCTTAACACGTTCATCATGGCGTATTTGTATTCTGGAGTGAAAGGTGGTGTAGCCGGAATGCTATCTTGTTTACCGAATGCGGTAGTGCGCACAGGATGAACATATTTTATACAAGACAAGCAGCTTGTATGAAACAATAGGGCTTCCGGAGTACAATCATGTGGAGGTTAATTTTGCTACGCCCCCTTACTGGCCTTGAGAATGGTGAGCCCTCAGTTTGGATCACGTTTCACGTAAAGAAAAACAACCCCGCCATTTCACGTTTCTGACATGTCAAAAATTAACTATATTTCACGAAAATTAAAAATTAAAAACACGTCGAAGTTCTCCTTATATTTTTCAGGCCGGTTCCATCTCAACCGACGAAAGCAATTGTTATTATTGGCATTACTTTCACTGGCACAAACCGCAGTTCAAGATTATGAAACTCGTTAGCCTATTTTTACGTTTCCAACGAAACTAATTTCACCCGACTAAAGCTCAACATTGAAAGACTTTTAAAACCAACCCATATGTCTAGTAAAATTCAGGAATATACATGTTTGCAATAAAATATTGACATCCAATTCATTGCTCTTCTTCAACCTCGTAACCCAGGCTCTTTCCACTACGAGGTTGGCTCTTCTCCAGATCACGTTCGCACTTCTCACTATACCCATCCAAGCTTTGTTCTAGGGCAAGGTGAAGTATTTGAAATATTCACTGCCTTCGTTCTAAGGCATTTTCAACATTTCTGATGGTTTATACACAACTACAACTTAATTTAAGAGCCTATAATATCCCACGTTTGATTATTTTAAAAATATTTTTTAAATTTTTCTTTATTTGCTTTTGTGTATGATGCAAATCAAAGTGACACGCTCCTTGACATGTCTTAGTCTTGTCAGTTTATGTCAGTTTTTAATTTCTAGGAGATTCACTTCTTTTAGGAGACTCGCCATGGAATTACGGAAATAAGCGGTTGAAAATTCAAGCTATAGCCACCGTGGCAAGGCTATTGAACTCTATGGATACAGTATGTCGCGGCTTATAGGCCTAGTGGCGCAGTACTTCAAAGCCGTCATAGCAACTGACAATTCCTGTTCAGATCGTGGGTTATGCTTCAGTTCTTCTTCTAACAAATTCCAATTCTGTCGAAAGTCGTGGGTTCTTTCTAGGTACTCCAGTTTCTTAGTATACTGTACATTTCAATTATGTATTCTATATATGATAAAATCAATAATATCTATGATTATATATAGTTATAGTATAACTATATATATAACTATATATATATATATATAACTATATATATATATATATATATATATATATATATATATATATATATATATATATATATATATATATATATATATATATATATATATATATATATATCTTTACTGATGAAACAGACTGTTGCGGAATTTTGAGGTAAGCGAAATTCTACATTTGCTCTATCTTTATGATATTGAGCACTCTTTGCGTCTCGTATACACAAACCTACTCGTATATATATATATATATATATATATATATATATATATATATATATATATATATATATATATATATATATATATATATATATATATAATAATAATAATAATAATAAATGGTTTATTCACATATCTTGGCATTAATACAATGAATTATGATATGTTTACATAAATTCAATAAATTATCTAAAATATTAAAATCTATATATAATATATAACTAAAATATATATATATATAATATACAACTAATTAAACTATCATTGAAGTTTGTTCATTAACTCAAAGCACATTGCTGGAATAAAACTATTTTTGTATCTATTAGTACGACACTTTGGCAGAGACAGACAGTCCTTATTACGCAAAGTCCGTCCGTGCGCGGCCACCCGTGTTGGTGGCAGAAGGTGGTTCAGTCGGTTGTTGGGTTTAGCAATCTTCTCAAAGGTTTTCGTACACAAATCGTGTCTCCTAGTGTCTAAGCGAGGGATTTGGGCTATTTGGAGTGCGTCGATATAATGCAGACCTGGGTATAATACACGCAAGGCACGCTTCTGAACATGTTCAATATTGTTTGAAAGATAATTTGGGAGGCTCGTATGCCAAACTGTGCATGCGTACTCTAGGACTGAACGTACCAGGGCAATGAAAACTGGCAGCAGGTCAGCCGATGGAACGCCACTTCTTCGCAATATGCGCAAAATGTACAGGCGCTTAGAAGCGTTCTTCACGAGAATGTTGACATTATCATTCCACTTCAGATGGTCATTAAAGGTGACACCAAGTACTTTAAATGATGATACGATACTGAGTGGATTCCCGTTGATATGCAGGGAGACAATGTTTGGACTTTGTCTTAAAAAGCTAATCACCATTTCTTTGCATTTCTTAACATTCAAACGCATGTCATTCTGCTCTGCCCATTGTTGTATTTCATCTAGGTCAGATTGTAATGTCGATTGGTCACGAATAGATAGAGATTCAGAAAGAGTAAGATCGTCAACATATTTCCAGTGACTTGTATGTGGAGACTTTAGTTCTAGATCGTTAATCATAACAAGAAATAATATCGGTCCCAGCTTAGTTCCTTGTGGGACACCTCCGTTAACACTTCCCCATGCTGACTGAAATCCACCAATTTTAACTAGTTGACGACGATTAGAAAGAAAGTCACAGATCCATGGAATAATGCATCTTCTAACGCCAAGTAATATTAGTTTTCCAATGAGGATGTTGTGATTTATCCGGTCAAACGCCTTACTGAAGTCTAAAAAGCATACTCTAAGATAGTGCGAGGGGGCGTCAAGGGTACGCAGCCAATTATTTACCATATCAATCAAACAAAAACTTGCAGATGAACCCTTTAGACTGCCAAACTGCTTGGGGTCTATTTTGCTTCTGATATCATCCATCATCCATCTTACAACGAAGTCTTCGAGGATCTTGGACAAGCATGCGGTAAGGGCGATTGGACGGAGTTCGTCCTCACAACATACAGACTGAGTTTTAGGAATAGGAGTTATGCTAGCGTCCTTCCAATCAGATGGAACTATGCTCGAAGATAATGACTCGTTAAAGATGATACACACTGGTTCAGCTAGTTCATATGCAAATTCTTTAATTACGCGGTTTGGAATACCGTCCAGGCCATGCGATTTAAAAGGCTTGACTTTGAGGAGTTTATGACAGACCTCAATAGGTGTAATTATTGGAACCGGCTGAGGAGCGGGTAAGTAAGCTGGTAGGGAACCAAGATCGAGGAGTGGAAGATCAGCATTGATAGACAGGAAATGGTCGTTTACTACGTTAGCAAGATTGGTCCCAGAAAGAGCAACGCCGTCCTTGATAATATTAATAGGCTAGATGACGCCTTCTTTTTCCCAGAAATTTGTTTGACACAGTCCCACCATTTCTTAGGATTAGAGAATTTTAGGTGTTGGACCTTATTAACATAATAAGTGTGTTTCCGTGAACGAATCTCATACTGCACTTTGTTCCTATAATGACGCCATAACGCTTCATCGCCGCTATGGAAGGCTCTTTGTCTTTTCATAATAAGTTGCTTCAGGATAGGTGACATCCACGGTTTGTCAGTATCGTGGATTTTGATTAATTTGGTCGGAAAGAACTGGTCGATAGCTGAATGAAGCTCCGTAGTGAAAGACACAGTCAGGTTAGTAGCACTGACGGGTTCCTGGATGTCTGTGAACCACTCATGAGTACTGCACCACCTACCAAAAGCCTGACATGATGATTGTGTGAAGCGACGCACATAACGCTTTGTTGCGCGCGACCTGACTGTATTATTAGAACTGGTGTCTGCAGACCACATGATAGTATTATGGTCAGATCTACCAAGAGGAGCAAAAATAACCGGTGCACGGTACAGATGAGATAAGTTCGTCACAATTAGGTCTAATATATTGTTACCTCTGGTTGGATCTTGAACGACCTGTTTAAGATTATGGTTCGTCAAAATATCAGTGATATCTAAGCAATTAAAGTCGCCTGAGATAACAATACCACAATCAGGATGTGCAGACCGAATCAGGTCTACACTATCAATAATATATTCAACAAGATCGTTCTGTTTCTGTGCAGTAGCGTCCGGAGGACAATAAACAAGGCCTAACATTATTCCGGACAACGGACGTGGGAGGCGGTAAGGGCGAAGCCAAACCCACATACATTCATAAGCAGCATTCTCGAGATCTTGCCTTCTTTTCGAGGGGATATGCGAAGATATGTATGCACAAACACCACCGCCACGACCAGTAGACCTGTCATTGCGGTGTATATTAAAGCCATTGATAGATAAAATATTATTATCAATGTCTTCGTTTAACCACGATTCAGTAATGGCAATGATGTCCATTGGGGTAGATGACGCAAAGGCAGACAGTTCGTCAATTTTCGGCAGCAAGGATCGTACATTCATCAAGCAAAAACGTGGCAGAAGCTTGTTGTATCCAGAATTATGAACAACGTTGTTATTCTGTTCTGCTTCAGTAATTCTAGTGTTGTAATTTGTATTCAAGATGGAAATTTGAATATTTAATAAGTTGGCACTATTCATTCCACGTTGCTTTGCAATAGCATTTTGGCACCTAACGAATGGTTTAATGGTGTTTATAACTTTTCCACTTGCTCTCCTTAGATGGTTACCGCCACGTTGCCCTCTGGCGAGCGACAGCAAGTTGTAAAACTTAAGTTTCTCCCACACATAACATGGCAAAGGTCGATGCATTAATCGATCACCCGATCCAAATTCATAACGTGATTTCCAGCAATTTCGCATTGAAATAAGTATCTTTCTTGAATAAACCAGCATGTCGATAGCCCGTAAATAGTATGGATCCAAAGATCATATAAAATTGGTAAAAAGAACGAAGTATTCTAGTAGAAAATCGATAAAAATTTCGGAGCTTAAAAGTATGCAGCCACCCACGGGCAAATGGAACAACACGGAAAAACGTCTTCAGATACCGTGCAACAATTTACCTTGCATGGGGATAGGAGACAACACCCCAATATACGGTTGTATCGAACTGTCAACACCAATGGTGTCTAAATAGTTGATAAATAAAATGATGATTCAAGTTATGCTATTTCGCAAACATATACAGTAGTCACATTCTTGAAACATTTTACGAACTTAGCCGTTTGTTGACTTTGTTCACAATTTAGAACTTGCAAGTTTTACACGTGGTAAATACATCTACAGGCGCTACTGAAACTCTTCAGGGCATGACTGGTGATTGTGTACTTGATAGTTTGTAGTTTTTAAGACTATGAATAATCTCGAAATAAAACTTTAGCATACCTTCTTTCTCGCTGTTCGAAAACATTTGCCTCGATTTCTACCATCCAATAACCTTCATTGGCAAGCATTTTCCAACAAATTTTAATGCGAAATCGCATAGTTGATTGCCGTTCAGTAATGTCCATTCGCCTTTAAGCGTAATCACATTTCTTTCCATCGCAATATATATTAACTCTATAAAGAGTTGGGTGTCGCTGCGAATTGCATTTTATAATGCGACACATGCAGCAACGTGGCTTTTTTTTAAATAATGCTCCATCTCTTTCACTGTTAACAGTGATATACTGTTAATAACAGTAAGAAATAAAAAATGAAATAAAAATAGTATAACAATCTGTTATATAGTAGAGTGCATGAGATACTTTTGAGTATAAGCATTTTACTGTATATCCATCGTATCCCAACAGTCTCGTGGATAAATAGATGAATGTAACAACACGGAAAAACGTCTTCAGATACCGTGCAACAATTTACCTTGGGGATAGGAGACAACACCCCAATATACGGTTGTATCGAACTGTCAACACCAAATGGTGTCTCACCCCGGTTTATAAACAATTGGCGTGTGGTGAGAGAAATAATAATACAACAAACTACACCATTTTTTGAAAAAAATATGCAAAACATATATATATATCCTACGAATAAGTATATTAGGCTATAACGTTACATAACAATAACACAAATATATATATATTGACATATAATAACACAGAAATAAAAACAACGCTATCGTGCATGTATCTAGTTGGAAAATTTACCCTAAGTTCATTTTTCAATTCGGGTATTTCCTCCTGAAATCCCAACAGTAATTGTTTCTGTTGGGAATCGGCTGGTTATCCAACACAAATCAAATGTTACGTAATTTATCTGGGCATGGCACCCTTCGTTAGTTCGTCTGAACTTTAGGGAGAAAAGCTATTTGAACTCTTTAGGATGTGGGATTGTATACTAAATAGTTGATGTAGTTGTTGAAGACGATGAATATTCCATGAAATATAAAACTTTAAAATGCCTTATTTCACGCTGATCGAAGATATTTGCTTCGATTTCTCTCTCGGGCAAATCGCAAGCATTTGCCTACAAGTTTTAATGTGAAATCACATATAAGATTGTCGCCCAATTTCGTCGACTCGCCTTTGACTTCTGTCGGGAATCGGCTGGTTACTTTTGTTCGTTGTAGACTTAGTGCCATAATCGAGCAAATTCATGGAAAACCCGGTGATTAGCAGGATCGAGCAATTTGTTGTTTCCGATGTGGAGCTACAGTATACATATGTATAAAAAAAATCGTGATAAAAAAAATATGAATTATGGATGGCAGTGTATTAGTCCAATTCTTCCGCCCAATTACTCCTTTTGGAACATAAAAAGCATTGGTGAGCTATGCCTATAGTTACGATTTTTGCTTTCCGAGTTTTGTGTGATCCATATACTTTTCAATGACGATCTCGCGGAGATCTAGCTAGAAAGCCGACTATATATATAGCCGTCTGTTAGCGGTAAATTTAACTTACAAATTTTTTCATGCGACAAATACAGTTTAGGCGCTTCCTCAACTTTGAAGAGAAAAGCTATTTAAACTCTTGAGGACAATGTGATTGTGTACTAAATAGTTGATAAATAAAATGATGATTCAAGTTATGCTATTTCGCAAACATATACAGTAGTCACATTCTTGAAACATTTTACGAACTTAGCCGTTTGTTGACTTTGTTCACAATTTAGAACATGCAAGTTTTACACGTGGTAAATACATCTACAGGCGCTACTGAAACTCTTCAGGGCATGACTGGTGATTGTGTACTTGATAGTTTGTAGTTTTTAAGACTATGAATAATCTCGAAATAAAACTTTAGCATACCTTCTTTCTCGCTGTTCAAAAACATTTCCTTCGAATTCCACTATCCAATAACCTTGTGCAGTGCCGCGGGCTTGCTGATTCATTGGCAAACATTTCCCAACAAATTTCAATTGGAAATCGCATAGTTGTTTCTCGTTTAATATAGTCCATTCACCTTTTCGTGTGATTGAATTACCTTCCATAGCAATATATACTGCAGAATGTGGAAAGAGTTGGGTGTCGCTGCGAATTACATTTTTATAATGCGACACAGCGACGTGGCTTTTTTTTTAAATAATGCTCCATCGCTTTCACTGTTAACAGTGATATACTGTTAATAACAGTAAGAAATAAAAAATGAAATAAAAATAGTATAACAATTTATTATATAGTAGAGTGCATGAGATACTTGAGTAAAAGCATTCTACATCCATGGTATCCCAACAGTCTCGGGGATAAATAGATAATAATAATAATAATAATAATAATAATAATAAATGGTTTATTCACATATCTTGGCATTAATACAATGAATTATGATATGTTTACATAAATTCAATAAATTATCTAAAATATTAAAATCTATATATAATATATAACTAAAATATATATATATATAATATACAACTAATTAAACTATCATTGAAGTTTGTTCATTAACTCAAAGCACATTGCTGGAATAAAACTATTTTTGTATCTATTAGTACGACACTTTGGCAGAGACAGACAGTCCTTATTACGCAAAGTCCGTCCGTGCGCGGCCACCCTTGTTGGTGGCAGAAGGTGGTTCAGTCGGTTGTTGGGTTTAGCAATCTTCTCAAAGGTTTTCGTACACAAATCGTGTCTCCTAGTGTCTAAGCGAGGGATTTGGGCTATTTGGAGTGCGTCGATATAATGCAGACCTGGGTATAATACACGCAAGGCACGCTTCTGAACATGTTCAATATTG
>CACRXK020002846.1:543-33860 GCA_902702795.2 Paramuricea clavata | reverse complement strand
GGCCATAGAGCGATATCTAACTACAGACGGTACCGTTTCGGCCTTATGGGCCTCATCAGTGTAGTGCTGATGAGCAGGATGAAAGTAACTGCTATTTACAGTTACCTTTGATGCCTCACGATTGTGGGACATCAAAACCATGCCAGAACGTGCAAACTGCAAGCAGTGAGCGTGCGCCGGGGACTCAATTCTACAATTCTGGGACTTTTCTAACGATAAACAACGTGTATCTGTAAAGTCCTTTTCAGGGAGTAAAGCTGAAGATATGCAAGATTACATAAAACCATTACTACGCAAAAAGCCGGACGAGATAATATTGCATGTAGGCACTAACAATATTAAAGATTACTCCAAGACGGCAGAAGTGGTTGCTGCGGGTATCTTAAACCTCGGAACCCAAATAAAGGATAGTCTACCATGCACTAACGTATGTATATCGGGCATTATTACCAGGAAAGATAAAGCTAATATCCAGAATAAAATTAAAAGTGTAAATGACATTCATAAACGGGTCTCTGGCCAAAACAAATGGATCTATATGGACAACACTAATTTAGATTATACTTGCCTAAATAGAGGTGGCCTACATTTAAATAGAAAGGGTAGTAGCACTCTTACTAGAAATTATAGTAATCACTTTAGTCGTAATTGAAATAAGGCATGGCCTGGTGCTGTAAGGTATGCTCAATTTAACCCATATTTCCCTGATTTCAAGGGTTTCAAAATGGGTATGCTTAACATAACCAGTTTACCTAAGCATATTGACGGTCAATCTGAACTTGCTCTAGACGAACTGAAATGGAAACCTTTAAGTGAACGCAGAACTCATTTCGTAGCAAGTCTTATGTATAAAATATCTCACGAACTGGCGCCAAAACGACTAACCAACATTTTTCAAAGGATGTCTTCCTCTTATTACTATAATATGCGAGGCTTTTACACCAAACTCTTTTTGCCCAAACCTAAGAATTTATATCTTAAAAAAAAGTCTGAGTTATGGAGGAGCGAAATTGTGAAACAGCCTTTCTGATGAAGCAAGAAACAAAACACTCTCTTGCTTCGTTTAATTCATGTATACGACACCTGGTCAATTAATTAATTAATTAATTAATTAATTAATTACGTTGATTAAAAATATTACACAGTATTAACATCTCATACGATATTAATCATCTGATGTGGCCGTTAGGTCACATCGCTTTCCGTCCAGCAATTAATGTTGCTAGATATTACCATATTAAATTATATTTGCCCGCTGTCGCCGATAGGGATGGAATCGGTAGCTAGTTAAGATGCGCCTGATTAAGCAGGAAACATCACCAAGGATAATAATTCCTAGAATCCTTAGTCAACCAATGGTACCTCCTCCACCCCCATACGAGACAAGTCACCCGTCAAACGGGGAAATTACGTATCCTACCCTGCTAAACGGAGCTATATACCGGAACGGAATGTGGTTGTACCCGAACTCAATGGCAACCATGGAAAAAAAACTCATATGGCTGATCAGCAATCCGCCACGCAACTTCATCCCCAACAGCGCTTGGAAACGAGCAATTTTAAATTCCACCAACATTACAACTTCTGCGAGAAAGCGAAATCAAGCAAACAAAAAACTGCGTGTGAACGACAATAGGGCGGGCGAAACGTCTAGTTGGGTGGGAAAGCACTATGCGAATGAAGCCAGAACCACGTTGTTTTTACTTAACATATTCATATATTGAATAATCTACATATTCAAATGACCCTAGCAAGTGACGTTAGCTAGCGCCTCTTAATTCTCTGTCAACTTCCATTATTGTGCCAATAATAACATTTAACATCTCATACGATATTAATCATCTGATGTGGCCGTTAGGTCACGTCGCTTTCCGTCCAGCAATTAATGTTGCTAGATATTACCATATTAAATTATATTTGCCCGCTGTCGCCGATAGGGATGGAATCGGTAGCTAGTTAAGATGCGCCTGACTAAGCAGGAAACATCACCAAGGATAATAATTCCTAGAATCCTTAGTCAACCAATGGTACCTCCTCCACCCCCATACGAGACAAGTCACCTGTCAAACGGGGAAATTACGTATCCTACCCTGCTAAGCGGAGCTATATACCGGAACCGAATGTGGTTGTACCCGAACTCAATGGCAACCATGGAAAAAAGCCCAAATGGCTGATCAGCAATCCGCCACGCAACTTCATCCCCAACAGCGCTTGGAAACGAGCAATTTTAAATTCCACCAACATTACAACTTCTGCGAGAAAGCTGCGTGTGAACGACAATAGGGCGGGCGAAACGTCTAGTTGGGTGGGAAAGCACTATGTGAATGAAGCCAGAACCATGTTGTTTTTACTTAATATATTCATATATTAAATAATCTACATATTCAAATGACCCTAGCAAGTGACGTTAGCTACCGCCTCTTAATTCTCTGTTAACTTCCATTATTGTGCCAATAATAATATTTAACATCTCATACGATATTAATCATCTGATGTGGCCATTAGGTCACATCGCTTTCCGTCCAGCAATTAATGTTGCTAGATATTACCATACTAGAAAATACATGCATGCAGAAACCCTCGCCTTGCTGACAAAACCATTGTATTTTGCGAACATGAAGTATCCAAAGTTGTTGTCATGGTAACACGATAATTTTTTAAGAATATTCTTACAAATGAAAAATCGCCTAAAAATATCACTTTTAATTACAGAATTATCAATTTCCCAACATATATATGTTAGGTATGTTATTATACGCAATATAAGCTTCAATTTAAGGTAAAATTCAACCACAAAAGCTTCGCAAAACGTTTTAAAATGTTCTTTATCAAACTATTAAAACTGCCTTTAATTATTAAAATGGCTTTATCGATAAACTTTGAGTTTGCAATAAAATGATTTCAAATTCTCGCATGCAAATAACTTTGCTTTCTTTTTTATTTAAAAAATTCAATATAGGCCTGATAAAAAAGGGAATCAATATCATTAATACACTGAAATTATATGCTGTCTTGTTTAGTTGTTTCATATACGCAAAGCCAAAGGGCCAAAGCGGCCGTCGGGTTTTAAAGCAATTATAAAATCAATATTTAGTTTAAAACAAACTTACCTTCGTTGACATCGGCTCCCTTCTTTTAGCCGATTCTTTCGCCCTTTCTTTCTTGAAATTTACAAAATCTTGCAAAAATGCGAGCAAAAATTAAATATATTTGCAAGAAATTGATCAATCATCAAATCAAGAAATGTTTGCTATTTCGCTGTCGTCATACAGTCGACAGTCGTTATAATGCAAACTTTAAATTGGACCCATCAGTGTCCGCTATTCATGACAGTCCGCCATATTTTTGAGATCAGTGAGGATGACCACCCACTCAAGATCGTCGTTCGTTGGTCACGCCCGCGATAATTGATGAACTTTAGACTTCGCTAATGCTTTCGTTTCCCCGGGTGTAAATAGCCGGGGGGGATTAGTACCCTCGCACGGCGCTTCGCGCCATCGGCTCGGGGATTAAATTATATTTGCCCGCTGTCACCGATAGGGATGGAATCGGTAGCTAATTAAGATGCGCCTGACTAAGCAGGAAACATCACCAAGGATACTAATTCCTAGAATCCTTAGTCAACCAATGGTACCTCCTCCAAAATTACCTCCAACCAGTTATAAGGGTTGGAGAAAGGTAACCATTGGTGATACCTTGCCCAATAACAACCTCCAATCCCTTATAAATCCACCATCGCACGAGAAAGAATATCGGGTAAAGTGCGAATATCATGGCGATACGCATCGTTTGCCCAACGTCCAAGAGCGGGAATGAGAGGAACTGGAAGGGTGGCGGCCACGGCCGCCGTTGCGGCATCACTGCAAAAGCTGTAGGAAGAAAAATTGCCGGGAGTACCCCTGCGTGAGAGAAGAATGCACAGATAGCTGTTTACTTGAAGGGCTGAAAACGAACTGCCATCTGCCCACACAAATAGAGGGCCGCGGGGGTCGTGCTGCGTACCGCCAAATATATTGAATCGCTGCAACTGGACTCGTGCGTTGACAGGTTGGGGTCCAAATAAATGAAGCAACCGCGTTCGACAAAGCCAGCATTCCAGATCTGAATAAGCCGGTGAAAACGAGCCTCCAACGGACTTGACAGGTAAGCTCGTGACATTAACCACAACGAGATGTGCAAAAGCGTCGAACGGCAGCGACGTCGTAAACTCACTGGCACGAAGAAATCCGAAATAGGCAATACAGCACGCCGACCAAAAATATTAAATGAGTCATGCGATAAAGTCATGCTTAACGAGTGGAAGATCGCGGGCAGAATTTTCGATGCTCGCGGGAGACGAGGCGAGTTTGCTGCTCCACCACAACGGGGAATACCTTTCATCACCCGCCGACGGCGTTGAGCATTCTGTGTAGGATCAAAGAGCCCCAAATGAAGATGCAGGGACCGAACCACCGCGAGATAAAAACAGACTGTAGCAGGAGATAAAGTGCCTGACCACCATGAAACGAATAATACGAGTTCCGACTGCGACACTTGGAGGGTAGGACCATGAGGGAAGACTGCAGCCAATGTGTGTATAAATTGCCCAAACTGGCGTTGACCTGCAGGATACGTACGGCGGGATTTAGCAGGGAGGCCCTGACCGAGAAAACGGGAAACATCGCGACTCGAATTCGCGAAGAACAGCTCCTGGATGAGTTAAGAAGGGACTAGTGGCGAAAGTGTGTTCGCCGTAGGCAGCAAGCGAGGACATTCCGGAAAATGAAGACAAGGCCTGGAACATGGCGGGCCGACAGCGAGAAGTGCAATGGACCTGCAATTATAGTATGCCAGTGAATCAACATAACAAATCAATACGAAAAAACGACGGAATGCTAATATTGATAAACGACGGAATGCTAATATTGATAAACATGCGAATAACGAATCAATGCGAAAAACGAAGTAAGGCTAATCAGAATAACAGTAACGCGAATCCCGCCGAAAAACGAAGACATACGAATGGCGATGTAATACGAAAAAACAACGGAATACGAATCTCATATCAATGCGAATCACTGGGAAGAAGGAAGACATGCGAATAACGAATCAATGCGAAACCGACGTAGAGAGAATAGAGCATTAATGCGAATCACTGCGAAGACTAACGAAGATATGCGAATACCGATGTAAAAAACGAGGGAATGCGACTCTAAACATTACTGCGAATCACTGGGAAGAACAGGAACCTAACTTTAATGCGAATCAATGCAAAGAACGCGGACAAGCGACTAGCGATTCAATGTAACAAATAGACGTAAGACAAATACAATATTAATTCGAACGACGGCGAAGAACGCAGATATGCGAATAGCTAGCCATTCCAATGCGAAAACCGACCAACGTAGACATACCTATAAGGCGAGTAGGCGACTCACTGCGAATCATTGCGAAGAACGAAGACAACCGAATAACAAATCAATGAATAGTTTAATTAACGCAAGCGAACTATAACTTAACAAAAATCTGGACTGATTTAGCTCTCTCAAACCCGAGAACGGAATTCCTAAAAAAAAAACCAAAACACGAGCAATCCAGACTTTCAAAGAAAATATTAATCTATGATTCTGTTACTAATTGTAATGTATGGGTCACGTCTCCTGTATTCAGCATGCACTCTTGTAAATAGTTTTGCTTTGTCTCTACGTATTTTCTTGTACGCCCGTGGTATATAAATTGCCGACGCCCCTCATGAAAACCAATGCGTGTTGCTGAGGTTAGCGTCTTGACATAAATGTTTACGATACAACACGCCGAGACGCCGACGTAATGCGAATAACATTAATGCACGAATAATATAACATTAATGCGAATCACTGCAAAAAACGAAGACACATGCATGCGAATAACGAACTATCACTGCGAAACCGACGTAATAGGAATATAACATGAAGGCGAACACTCGAAGAAAGAGGACAGGCGAAAAAACCCCAAAACGAATCACGGCAAAGAACGAAGACATGCGACTGACTAGCTATAGTGATTCATTTATATTATACACAGGGGAGTCAGTGGACAAGTTTATAAATGATCTAGGTTAGATTTATCGGGATTTATACAAGGTTCTTAAGTATTTAATGCGCCAAAATATTTGAGAAATTAGTCTGTAGACAACTAAATACCTTCCTGGATAACAACAACATAATTGTAAAAAATCAATCAGGTTTCCGTCGCAATCACTCAACCGAAACCTCGTTACTACAATCTACTGAAATGTGGTTGAAATCAATGGACCAGGGTCAAATAAATGGGGTTATTTTCTTAGACCTGAAAAAAGCATTTGATACGATTGATCACCAGATTCTATTGTCAAAACTACAAGCTTATGGGATACGCGACCACACGCTCAAATGGTTCCAATCGTATTTAGATAAAAGAAAGCAAATTTGCATGCTAAATAACTGTAAATCTGATATTGAAACAATTCGTTGTGGAGTACCTCAGGGTTCAAATCTTGGACCTCTATTATTTCTCATTTACATAAACGACCTCCCAAACTGCCTAGAAACAACACACAATAATTTATTTGCTGATGACACAATTTTATCATGTCAAGGGCATTTATCCATAGATATTGAATACAAACTTAACAAAGACCTAGTAAATGCTCAAAAATGGTTATCAGCGAATAAACTAACATTAAACAACGAAAAAACCAAATATATGATTATTGGATCTCGGCAACGATTGAAAAACTTAGATCACGTGCCAAAAATCAGTATAAACGGACATCAAATTGAACGAGTTTATAAAAAGGAAGCTTTGGGTATAGTTATAGACGATAGACTTAGCTGGAATAGGCAAAATGAAGAACAATGCAACAAGATATCAAAACATATTAATCTTTTAAGAAAAGCCAAAGATTTTGTTGGCCTAGATACGCTCAAAATTATGTATAACGCATTAGTCGCGCCTCATTTTAACTACTGTTCAACTGTTTGGCAAAATAACAACCAAACACACTTAGACAAATTATATACGCTTCAGAAACGAGCAGCAAGAATAATAACAAATTCGGACTATACTATAAGATCTTCGGACATTTTTCAAAAACTTAGCTGGAAACCTCTTGACTTAGTTTTGAAAAAGCGAGATCTCCTTATGACATTTAAAGCGATTAATGGCATGCTTCCAGAATATGTAACACAACTATTTCACACTTGCGAAAACAATGGTTACGTACTGCGCAGTAGTAATTTAAAGCTGTCTCAACCTAAACCAAAAACGAATTTCTTGAAAAATAGCTTTTCGTACAGAGGAGCAGCGTATTGGAACAACATCCCAGTAAACTTGTTCAAAACCCTAAGAGAGTCAACAAGTTTAAAATCTGTCCATCATCTATTAAATAATTACATCTTGTAAATAAGTAAATAAGTAAATAAGTATATTTTGTAAATAAGTATAATTTAGTTTATTAGTTCCTTCTTTTATAATGCATTTATTTTCCGCACGGCCCTTTGAAAATCACCTATGTGAAAGGTTACCGTGTTTAAAGATCAATAATAATAATAATAATAATAATAATAATAATAATAATAATAATAATAATAATAATAAAAGAACGAAGATACAAGCGAATAACGAATTGCGCAACCGACGTAATGCGAATATAATATGAATGCGAATCAATGCGAATAACGAATGCGAATAACGAATCAATGCGAATAACGACGGAATGCGAATAACGAATCAAATACGACTAACTAATCAAATACGAATAATGAATGCGCATGCGAATAACAAATCAATGCGAATAGCGAATGCGAATCACGAATCAAAACGACGAGATGCGAAGAATGCATGCGAATAACGACTCAAACGACTGAATGCGAATAATGAATGGGAATAACGAATCAATGCGAAAACAAATGCGAATAACGGCGAATCAAACGACGGAATGCGAATAACGACTCAATACGAAACCGACGTAATGCGAATATAACATTAGACGCGAATAACTGCGAAGACGAAGACATACGAATAACGAACTGATTACTGCGAAACCGACGTAATGGGAACATAACATGAAGGCGAACGCTCGAAGAAAGCCAGGCGAACCCCCCCCCCCCAAAAAAAAAAACGAATCACGGCAAAGAACGAAGACATGCGACTAGCTATAGTGATTCCTTTATATTAGACACAGGGGAGTCAGTAGACAAGTTTATAAAGGAACGAGGTTAGATTTATCGGGATTTATACAAGGTTCGTAAGTATTTAATGCGACTCACTGCGAAGAACGACGACACAAGCGAATAACGAATTGCGCAACCGACGTAATGCGAATATAATATGAATGCGAATCAATGCGAATAACGAATTAGAATAACGAATCAATGCGAATAACGACGGAATGCGAATAACGAATCAAATACGACTAACGAATCAAATACGAATAGCGAATGCAAATAACAAATCAATGCGAATAGCGAATGCGACTCACGAATCAAAATGACGGGATGCGAAGAATGCATGCGAATAACGACTCAAACGACGGAATGCGAATAACGAATGCGAATAACGAATGGGAATAACGAATCAATGCGAATAACAGCGAATCAAATGATGGACTGCGAATAACGAATCAATACGAAACCGACGTAATGCGAATATAACATTAGACGCGAATAACTGCGAAGACGAAGACATGCGAATAACGAAGCAATGCGACACCGACGTAATTAATGCGAATATAACATTAATCGAATCATTGCGAAGAACAAAAGGATATGCGAATCACGAATCAATGTGAAACTGCACGTACTGGGAATATAACAGTAATGCGAATCATTGTGAAAAAACGAGAACATGCGAAGTATGTATGGATGTACCAAATCTAAGTACATCCTTTCGATTGAATAGTGAATACTAGATAATACCTATGATCTTAGAAAAAGAGAAACCGATTTGTCTCTTCTTAAACCGAATACCGATTTTGGTAAAAGACTTCAAATATAACGGAGCGGTAGTATGGAATAATTTACCGTATGAGGTAAAAGTAGCGGAATCTTTTTGTTCTTTTAATTTAAAAAGAACTATTTATCAGGCAAATACTGAAAATTGGCTCGTCCTGTTGCCTATATAGTAAATAGTAATTCTTCTTTCTTTGTTTTTGTATGTTGTATAATCTAGTAATGTTTATCTGTGCAGGATGTCCTTCTAAAATCACGCCCCTCGTGGAAATCAGCTCTGAGTTGTTGAGGCCAGCGTGCATAAATAACTTGTATGTGTATGTGTATGTGTATGTGTATGTGTATGTGTATGTGTATGTGTATGTATTAAGTATGTATGGATGTATAACATGGGGGAATGCGAATCACTGCGAAGAACGACAACATGCGAAGAGCGATATTGATTCAAGGCGAACACCGACGGAATGCGAATATAACATCAATGCGAATCACTGTGAAGAACGAAGCCATCTGATTGTCTCAGCAATTGTAATGAAAAAAAATGTTTGATTGTTCAATGGCGTGGGTAAACACTTCGTCTGCTCATAATGAAGAAACGACAATTTTTCCGTGCAAGATAATAACAAATATTGGAAAATTCGACCATATTTCGGCAAGGCTACGGGAACTCAACTTGAAGCGCTCGGAACAGCACACCCAGGGCAGGCATAAAACGTACTTATAACACATAACAAAGCAGCGGTCAACGCGACAGCCCGGGACGAGCTATAGGCTGGCTTGAGCGAGTTATTCACGTAACGTTCTGAAATTCATCAACGAGATACACGCGTGCCTGCCAGCACAGCAAAACTCAATGCAAAGACCACTGTATAAAACTTCTGGTCAAAAGTCTTTCCATTATGGAGGAGTTACACTCTGGAACGATCTGGACATCAAGTACAAAAAGTGAAAATTGTACGAAACTTTTAAAAACGACCTGCATGACGCGAAGCATGCTAGAACAATATAGAGCTAAGACTAAGTATAGAGAATTGTCAGGTTAATGTTTGATACAAAGTCAGAGGTCTTATTCTGTTTACCTTATTTTTTAGAACTTGTAAATAGTACAACATCTTAGTCATTGTAATCAGTGTTGAAAATAGTGCAATAGCAACTCAATTCAAAGTAAAGCAAATAACATTAATGCGGTAATGGCGAAGAACAAAAACATGCGAATATAGCGAGCCAATTTTTGAATTTCAGAAAATCTAACTTTCTTTTTTGGATAGTAGAAGAATTTTTAGCTTAATAAACAAAAGCAATTGTTGAACAATACGAACTTAATCTAAACATTTGCATGTACACATAAATGCAATTCCGCCTAGCCTATGCTGCAATGTTGGTATGATTAAAACATCTACTTATCTTATATCTATCTGTAAATGCGAATCCCGGCGAAGAACGAACACATGCAAATAGCGAATCATTGCGAACACAAACGGACTGTGAATATAGCAAACCTTAATGTGAATCGATCACTGGGACGAACGAAGATATGCACATAGCGAATAAAAATACGGCGAATTGACATATGCCGACGGATGGCCACATTTGATGGCCACCATGCTGAGCTGATGAAGCCGGTAAACGTAGAGTAAATGGACTCGTAGGTGGTGCCATAACATTTTGAGGAAAGGAAGGGTCACTCGAAGCTGACGAGGAAGACACCACGGCCAAATAGTGCGAATGGCAGGCAACACTAGCGAACGTGATGCAGCCGACAAGAACCCCGACTGCCGAGGAAATAACAGCTGGATTAGACACTGTTGACTTGCTGATTGAACCACAGGAATGCTCGTGGATGTAGTGAGTAGCTAGGTAACTTGTTCGGGCATTTCCTTTTGAAATTTTCAAAGAATTACACTGAAACTAACTTCGGGAAAAAAACACTATGCGAATGAAGCCAGAACCACGTTGTTTTTACTTAATATATTCATATATTGAATAATCTACATATTCAAATGACCCTAGCAAGTGACGTTAGCTAGCGCCTCTTAATTCTCTGTTAACTTACATTATTGTGCCAATAATAACATTTAAAGTGTGAAACACTGTATATTGATACATAATCTTTCAGAATTAAGGTACTGTTCACATATATGTAATATAATTATCTGTAGTATCCAACTGCATGATAATTAAGTTCAAACATCCCAGACCAACAAAACATTTATTGTAAGGGACGAAGTTGTTAATAAGGCCTGCCTGGATGTTTGAAATTAAACTCTCAAAAACGTTAATTGATATTTGTGAGCAATTATAAAATAACCGATGTTCGCGTAAAGTACTGTGTGGTCGATTTTCCATTTATGTCGAACTGAACATGTTCAATGAAGAATAAATAAGTACATTAATATACAGAGTATTTAGCTCGATATTCTCTCTAATAAAATTATCCTATATTTTGGGTATTTACAGGAGCGTATTTATTTGCAATCGATTGTTTCCCTGGTGAAATACGATCAATGTTTACATAAATTGTGTACTGTGCTCTTGCTCTGGCTGGGTGAAAGCTTTGTATTTTGTTCTAAAATATCTTTTAAAACTTTAGCATGTTACAACAGGTAAGGCATACAAGTAAGGTCCAATATATTTCTAAAGTTTGTACCTTCATACGCGCAGACAAATTTAAATTAACAGAATTTATCTGACAAACACCTAGTCTTGGATGTCTTTATATGAGGAGTCAAAGTTACAGCTGAGTCAATTTTGAAGCATTTTCGCTTAAACTTCTTCGCTTCATATTTTCTTTCTTATATCAAAAGAATCATTATACATACAGTTTTAAATAGCAAGTTTATTTACTCTCTATTGCCTTATATAACTTTTTTTCCTTTTCCCGCCCTTTGTCTTTTAACATATGAACGCCAAGCTGAAACTCTCTATTAAAAACATGTGTGCATGAAGAATTAAAAGTACATTTCGAAATATTATAATATATATATATATATATAATCCTCTGAGTACTGTCTTATTGAAACACGAGGAAATGGAATATATATGTACTAAAACTCCATAGACATACTATAGATACTCATGTGCACACTATATAATATATTTTCTTACTGTTATTTATATGCATGTGTCATGTTATCGAGCCGTTCCACGTATGATTACAATTTATGGCAATTTACAATAGACTCGCTGTTGGCTGTTTTTTAATTCGGCCAAAAGCCTGTGGTTAGGCGTAAAAAAAAATACCTGTGGTTCCGGTTCCCGACCGACCCTATATTTTTTCTGCCGACCCTATTATTTTTTCAATGCGATTGACCGTGCGACCCTATTTTGTCCGGATGGTTGCGGGCTACTGCCAAAATGGCGTCTGTTGTCACACTAATTATTGAAAAAACCATAAAAAAAATATTCAAAAAAAAATTTATTTCCGACCTACCGACCCTAATTTTTTCGCGATATGAAACCGGAACCACAGGTATTTGTTTTTTTTACGCCTTAACTGTCTTAAGTTTATAAACTATAATTCTGTGAGATTTGGCTATTGGCAAATGTTCTTTGCTTGTCCTTGAGTATATTGCAAATCCTTTCCTAGTACTTCTTTGCGGTTTTCCCTGAAAGACTCCAGTATGTAGATCTTGCGTAGCGACGTCGAAAATGCAATCCACAAAGAATACATATACAAAGACATCTCACCCATTAATTTTGCAACACAAGCTCTTGCTATTCATTAAAATCACATGATTTGTTAAAATACACACTCTGAACTTTATCGAATTGATATCGGCAACTATACAGGGTGTATAAAAAAAAACTGAACAGATTTGAAATTGCTCTCAATTTCGAAAAACACCTATTTGTATCCGTTTTTTTATAGATATAGCTTCTTCGGGTATTTATAATGTAGAATAATGAAAAAAAATTATTGAACTCAAATTTTGTGAACCAGGGGGGGGGGGGGGCAACAAACTAAAAATGGCTCGCGCACAAAATTTAAAAGTTGTAATCATATTTTGAGTTAATAGATGGAAAATTTGTCGGGTTTTTAATTACTATACAAAATTTCAGACAATTTGGTTTAGTTTAAGCCGTTTAACTATTCACGCAAAGTTACATTTTTCCTAAAAATCAGCTATTTGCATGCGCTTAATTAATGCCTTTGCCTAATTTGCCATATGTTAGCAATATGCAAATTAGGTAAAGGCATTAATTAAGCATGCGAAAGGCTGATTTTTTAGAATAAAATGAATAGTTAAACGGCTTAAACTAAACCAAATTGTCTGAAATTTTGTACAGTAATTAAAAACCAAACAACGTTTCCATCTATTAACTCAAAATATGATTAAAACGTTTAAATTTTGTGCGCGAGCCATTTTAGTTTGTTCGAAAAGACACCCCCCTGGTTCACAAAATTGAGAAATTTTTTTCATTATTCTACATTATAAGTACCCAAAGAAGCTATATATATATAAAAAACCGGATACAAATAGGTGTTTTGCGAAATTGAGAGCAATTTCAAATCTGTTCAGTTTTTTTTTTATACACCCTGTAGATCGGTAAAACAAACTTAGCCCCCCACCCTTATGTAAACATTTTGTTATCTCCCAAAATCTGGGAAACACGTGACTAGCTTGGACCAGGGTCTTTCCTCCAGCGAGGCATGTAGTGGAAAGAGCCTGGGTACGAGGTTGCTGTCTTCGTATGTTGTACACTGGAGTGTTTTTCGGTGGTGGGAGTTGGAGATCGTAACACCTAAAACTTTGGCACTGCTCACTAGCTCGAGTTTTTTGGAGTTGACAGTGATCGTACACTTTCACTTTCTTGAAGTCAATGATCATTTCCTTGCACTTATCAGCATTCAACTGAAACTTGTTGATGTTAGTCCATTTCTTGACGTCACTGAGTTACAGCGTTCTGCAAGTTAATGAAAAATGTTAGACATAGTTCTTATACCGAGGCGAGTTGGCTTCCTTATCCGTCATGATCTTGTTTTTACTGCCGATGCTGTTTCACCGGTAGAACAACATTACTCTATAGTATTCTTATCTACATTATTCTATAGTATATACATTTACACACTATTAAGATGTTTTAAATATGTTTGATGCGAAACCAGGATTATTCATCATGAGTATAGACGTTCTCTGGTTAAAATATTTATTTTTTCACAAGCTTTCGACTGTCAGTCTACAGTCTTCAACGGGTAGATTATAATGAAAGTGATGCAAGGTTTACAATTACATATACGGTATACACAATGACGTAAATGACAGCTATACAAGATTTAATATTTAACAAATATAAAACATTTTCCGTGTTGATATACAGTTATATCAACACGAGTGGAAATTGGGAAAACGAGAAATTGTGTGGAAACACGACGCCCGAAGAGCGGAGTGTTTTCACACAATTTCGAGTTTTCCCAACTTCCACGAGTGTTGATATAACTATATATCAATACGGAAAAATGTTTTATATTTGTTTTATAATATAGCAATGTCAAAAGCCCGAAGAATAAGAAAAATTTCCGTGTTAACAAGCGGCGGAAAATTTCCCGTGTTGACATGGAGTTATATCAACACGGCTCTTAGCCAATCAGCGTTCAGAATTTACAAATGCTATATTATAAAGTGGCTATGTTACATGGGAATGATTAATGTTTATTGATAAGAAATGACACGATAAGAAATGACACGACAAACGACACAGAGTTAGTACTGCACAAACCCTCTTACACAGAGCAACAAGACTACCCAATACTAATGAAGGGAAACAACAAGAACGTAAACGCGTACATGAGACCTTACTATTAAATGGATACCCCCAGAAATTCTTACAAGAAGTCGAAAAGAAACGAGTTATGATGCAGGAAAAAGTACGTTCACCTGAGGAACTAGTTAAGGAATTTTTCAACCTCGTAGAGCCACAGACCAGCTACCGTTATGCCGTACTTCCCTATATTAAAGGCCTGACAGAACCACTTGAACGAGTCTTGAAACCCCATGACATCCGAGTAGCAACGAAACCTCTCCGAACACTACAGCAACTATTCCCTTCGCCCAAAGACAGACCACCACCAGAAAACCGGATTAACGTCGTTTACAAAATCAACTGTAGCGACTGTTCGTGGAGCTACATTGGCGAAACCGGTAGAGCATTTAACACAAGGCGAAAGGAACACATAAAAAATGTTGAACTTGACAAGAGTGGTTCAAATATTGCTAACCATGCGTGGGCAAATGATCACAAAATACATTTTGACGGCGGGAAAATTATTGACAAAGGCACGTATCGACACAGACAAACACTCGAGTCATGGCACACAGCATGCACAAAGGTTCAGATAACAACTCAAAGCATTTACCAGAACAATATCGATTTCTTGTCAATAAACATTAATCATTCCCATGTAACATAGCCATGTATAGCTGTCATTTACGTCATTGTGTATACCGTATATGTAATTGTAAACCTCGCATCACTTTCATTATAATCTACCCGTTGAAGACTGACAGTCGAAAGCTTGCGAAAAAATAAATATTTTAACCAGAGAAAGTCTATACTCAACTATTAAGATGAATGCACTCAAAATTACATTTCTGATATCATACCTACAGTACAGGTAACAGGTAACATTCTTTCTATTAGTTTTCCTCTGAATTTCGCCTTTTCTCTATTAAATTTTTACAACTATCTTTTTTTCTTTCTTGGGGAAATTTTTTGGGGAACTCAAAACATTTTCTGGGGTGCGAGAGCGTGCATTGAAACAATTTGTTCAATCAATGCACAACGCTAAACAACTGGGTGTATCAGAAAAAAGTATACAGTTGGAAAATGTTCAGGGTATTGGCAATAAAAAATTTTATTGCTTTATCTGAAAGAGCATGAAAAAATAAGCCGATTGGCCGTTTACTGCTCTATTCTATCTCATCTGGTTCCGAAGTTATACGCAAAAATGTGTAAAATATAAATTGCTGATTCAGCACAACGTGTGACGTCATTAGTTGGGTAAGTATGTTTATTGAATAGTAAACTGAAGCATAGCTCAGTTATTATTGGCTCAAATCAAATGAAATTTTGCGTACAGATAGTACATGATGAGACGCATGGGAAAATACTTCTAATTTTGTTGTCAAGGCAACACAGTCGTTCCCAGGCCCCTTACACTGATTTTGAATAACTAGTTGCATTTATCTATGTGTATATCATTTTCGAATTATTATCTTGCAAGTAAACTTTTGGCATGCATAGGTATGGTACACATACTTCTGATATTATTTTATCCTTATCAGTACCAACAGGTAGGCAATTTGTCTGAGCATGCGCGCAGAAAATCAATATGGCGACGTATATTAGGAGTGCTTCGTGAATTTATCTGGTTTTAAAGCTGATAAAACAACATTTTAATGAACGAAAACTTTGTAATATTTAGTGGAAAACATTAAGCTGTGCATTCCAAAGGTTTTAAATTAAAAATAAGTACTTTTGCTTTATTTTATTGCTTTTTATGCTTTGAAAACAGGCAAGCTCATATTTTTTGAAAAAATCTTATCTAATATTTTACCCATTATTTGTTTAATCTGAACAAAAATAGATAGAACACTTGGCTATATAAGTTATAAAGGTATTGTTAGCTGATCTGAAAGATTTCAGTATTTCAGGTACACATTTTAACAAAGAATAAAATTAAAATATATGCATATCAAAAACAATGGTTTTTATTAGAACAACACAGAATAAGTTGTTATTTTCTATTTTTACAAAAACAAGTTTGAAAACAGGATCTAGTCCTCCAGCTTGATGTCATATTCCATTTATTTGGATATTTGAATAAAGGAATGTGAAATAATAATTGAAACTTGACCAAAATTTGATACCAACACTGGAGTGAACAGATACTATCACCTAAAAATAAAAGAAAACAGAACTTAAATTTATCATATAATGCTATGAAAAAATCTTGGATATTACAAGCATATAGTGAACACAACTCTCTAACAAATTCACTAAAATAAGTTAAGTTATGCTACGATAAGAGGATGGCAATATATGACAACATCAAATGTTACCATCTTCAGTGTCCAAAAAAAGTGCCGCGCGCATTTTTCGTGGTCGCATAACTGGCATTGCCACAAACCCAGGTGAAAAAGCAATTAGAAAAACCTGGTTTTGGGTGATGAGCATAGTCAAATTCTTGACTTATTCAATTTTCTAAGTTTTTCCAGGTAAACAGATTCAACATTGAAATAAGCCCCATTCGGGACCTCATAGGGTCCAAAATATTGTGTATGGACCAGATTTTTTTCAATTTTCTGCGATTTACATAACACGAGTTATAATTTAAGGCTCAACCAGTATTGTTCAAGACATATTTTCCTTCCAGAACACCTTTTCAAAATACTTACCCAAGCATGTCAAAAATAGTGTACATTTACAAGGGCAATTTCAACCCTTTGGCACATTTTTCCCATGAATGATTTTAATTCTAATATAAAGACTATAGATAAAACTTTGATTTGAAGCTAGTTTCAAGTGATGAGCATACCCTAAATTTTAAGCTATACCTCAAAGAAGATAGGTCATTTCAACATAAACATTGAAATATGGGTATACTGACAGCTCTGTTACACGTGTAGTTTGACATTAGCAGACCTTCTGAAACATTTTAATGAAAGTATAATTCACAAAGTTCACAATTTCACTTACTTCTTAACATCTGTTTTAATCCAACTAGCTCTGTAGGTACGAGCAAAATTTAGTGTTGATGTAAATATCCATTTTGTTGATGTTTCCCCGGTGAAAATATAGTCTATTACAAAGCTGATTTCGACGTACTTTAGCTTTTCAGAAACCGTTGGCCTTCCTCAGTGAGATTATCAACTGTTTCACAAACATGTTTGATAGTAAATAGCTAAAATATTCTCTGAAAGTCTATATTTTTGCTCTTCGACGCGAAAATGGAAACTCAAGAAGAAATGAGCCGCTATTTTTGGTCAGCGTCGACAAATTGCCTACCTGTTATCAGTACCATGAATAAAGCTGTTTTATAAAATTGGCGCAAGGGGCCTGGGAACGACATTGTTGCCTTGGCAACAAAATTAGAAGTGTTTTTAAATGCGTCTCATCATGTACAATCAGTATGCAAAATTTCATTTGATTTGGGCCCATAATAACTGAGCTATGCTTCAGTTTACTATTCAATAAACATACTTACCCAACTAATGACGTCACACGTTGTGCTGAATCAGCAATTTATATTTTGCACATTTTTGCGTATAACTTCGGAACTAGATGAGATAGAATAGAGCATTAAACGGCCAACCGGCTTATTTTTTCATGCTCTTTCAGATGAAGCAATAAATTTTGGTTGCCAATGTCCTTTAATCGTATTTTGAGTTAACGGGTGAAAAATGTGTTGGTGTTTAATTGCTGCACGAAATTTCAGACAATTTGCTTCAGTTTAAAGCCCTTTAACTATTCACGCAACCTTTCATTTTTCCCTAAAAAATCAGCCTTTTGCATGCTTAATTAATGCCTTTGCCCAATTTGCATATGTCCGAATATGCAAATTAGGTAAAGGGATAAGTAAGCATGCGAAAGGCTTGACAAGTAAAATCATCTGCCGTAATGCTGTTAGACAAAATAAAATAATAAAGTAGGGCACATCAGGGCACACTGTGACTTAATGGGTTAATATAGTTGTTGGGAGTAAGTTGTTTCTCGCAGAATACTGAATATTTGGTTGGCATCCAGTCTGCCCATTTCATTGCTGTTATCCAACTTTTTAGCCGGCTGGGATTGGTTATAGGAAATCTAAATAGTGTGAAGGGAAATATGTATTTTTGGTTCACTGATGTGAACAAAACTCAATTTTTTTTTACCTTCAACAGGACAAGGATTTATATATATATATATATATATATATATATATATATATATATATATATATATATATATATATATATATATATATATATATATATATATATATATATATATATATATATATATATATATATATATATATATATATATATGACTCCTAACACAGACATCAAAAGAAGTTCTTTTTGGTCTAATGTTCTTTTACTAAAACTGCAAACAGTTTTATGTTGTAGCCAACAAGCTCAAAACTACATTTGTTGTCATTATTGTATTTACAAAACAAATTGTTTTTATGCTATTAAAAGCTGTCTTATTTTAATTAATAGTCTTATATTATTGTTTATATGAAGTATATTATAGTGTACAAATATATGATATGTGTGTTTCATAGACTTACTTATGGAAGGACAAGCGAATACCATCTTTTAAATCCCCACGTCTGGCCTTGCAGTTATACTCAGCACAAAAAACAGGCCGAGATTCAAGGCATTCTTTTCGATAGAAAAACAGATTTTTTAGAATAGAATGCCCTAGAATTTTCAGATGAAAATACTGTATTTTGGTCGAAATAACAATGAAAGAACAAAATAAATAATAGTAACTTTTGGAATAGTCAGATATACGTTACATTACTGTAGAAAAACTGGTAGAAGACTCAAGGAATACACAGGAAAAGAAACCAGGCCGGCAGTTTCGCGCCATTTTCGTCTTTGCCCATTTTTGCCCGGTTGAATTTTAAACTGTAAATCGTACTAATTATAACAAATATACATCCAGAACTTTCACACCAGTTAGCTCTTCCAAAAAAAAGGTGGTTCAACGGGATCGGAAACAGTAGGACGACGTAAAATGCAAAAAACATGGTTTTTTCCTATCTCGCTCTATGATTTTTGACCGGTTGAGCCGCCATCTTGGATTTTTAAATTTGGCGCGCCTCTTCAGCCAAGTCAGCAATCTAGGTCTCCTATATCTATGGTGCAAACACATTGGGGCGAGCGCGCGGCCAGCGCCATTTCCCATAAAGAATCGTTCAATTTTACAAGTTGTGATCAATTTCTGGGTATTTTCTGATGTCTGTACGGATTTTCATCCGAATCAAAGCCAAAGGCCTGGAAGTGTTAAAATATGGCGAGTTCGTTGGGACGTTTTGCGAGCTGTTTATTATAGTTTAGTATTGTTTACATGTCAGCGTGTATATGAAAACATTTGGTTGCTTCGAGATTTAACACCCGAAATGGATGAAATTTTCGCTGAACATAAATATTAATCATACAGAAAACCACATGGAGTGCGAACATGTAATTTGATATCTTGTGCGCCTTGCCGGTGCTATTTTGTTGCTTCAAAACCTGTTATGTGTTTATACATAGTTAATAGATATGGTTTATATCAGTGGTGACTGTGGTGTCGCATTGCAGTTGATAGCTTCGCGATTACAAACGACAGAACGCCGTTGAACGTTTTTGTTGGGAATAAAGTTAAATACTTGTTATTATCTGTGAATTAAACTGTTTCTCTAAGAGGAGTTTATACGTGTGCGCCAGTTATATTGTGTGGAGTTTTGAGTGAACTTTACTGGAGACTGCATGGAGTGTTTAACTCGTATATGTTCCAAGACCAAATTATACTCTTGCAATCAGCATTTGAATCAGTTTGCTTGAAGCCACGAATACCAAGGAAGTCTTCACGGTATTGCAAAATATACACGATATACTTCACCAGTATACTGAGTATATTTTGTATACATACTTTAATGTCATATGCTCATCTATACAATATACATGTCTATAGTCAAAACTGTATATATTGTATATTCTCGTGTCGGAGACCTTTAAATACTTTATAATACGAAAAATACTGATAGTTCATTTGTTTAACCTTATTTTGGTTCGCGCGCGTGGTTACCACGCGAGGACGCTTTGCGGGGGGTAGTGAGAGAATTTAGATTTCAAAAGGGCGAGATATTTCTGTGATTTGTGAAGCGAAAAATACAATCTTTGTAAACGTTGGTGAGTGAGTGATTTCTTCTTTGTCGCGGAAGCAATCCCGACAAAGTGGCACCCCCGATGGGACATAACACACAGGAATTATCGAATTTAAACGGGATTTTGTGCTGATTGTAACGCGTAACATGTGCGACTAGTGTTGACGTTGTGAGTATATTTATTGAAATTTCTCCGCGAATATCTACTTTAACTGGAGTTTTTATTCATTAAACGAAGGATTGTTATTGTTTATCGAGTATATCTTCTGGGATTTTCGAAGTGGACTATCAATACATTTAAATAGCGAAAAGGAATATTTTGGACGGTGAGTTGTAGTTCTATAATATTGTAGCGTGGTGAATCTCAATACGCAACTGGAGTGATTAAACAATTTATTATTTGGGTTCTAATGAGTGGCTGAATCATGTAAAGGTTTATTCAGGATTGTGGTTTCATATTGAATCAGCTAGAGTATTATCTATCGGACAGCGTGCTTGTGACACTCTTACGGAAATTGAAGACCTCAATGTATAACTGGATTGATCAAACAAATTGTATATAATCTTACCCATCAAGGGTCCTAATATGGCAACTATGAAAACATTGTTGAATCGGTAAATACTAAACTGCAAATGCTGGAATTTACAAATGAGAGGGTAAGGGAAGCTCTAGAAAAACGACATGTCCCCACCATGGAACGAAAGTTAAAAACCTTGCAAGATAAAATCGATGAGATCCAGGACCTGGAAACAAAGATACAAGAAGCAAAGATAGAGAAAGGAGAGAACATTCAAGACATCAAAGAATGGAGCAGCAAGATAGAGAGTGACATTAGTAAATACGAGGCTAGTGTGTTAGAGTTGAACTCGGTTATTAGGGATATTCAGAAAACTGAAAGTGAACGAGTTAAACAGGAGGAAGAGGAATTAGCTTCTAAAATACGTCACCAGATATTCAAGGAGGAAATGAAATTCGAGGAAGCGAAGTTGCAGCAAAAGCTTAGTTTTGAGAAGTCATTGGAAGGTTCGAAGAATGAAGAGAAAGAGTCCGAGCTGTATACAAAACTTCCCAAGCTTGTTATCACAAAGTTCAAAGAAGTGCAAACTAATTGGCTGCGGTTCTGGAATCAGTTCCAGACTGGCATCGATGGAACCAACATTGCCCAAGTGACTAAGTTTTCATACTTGAAAGAACTGCTTGATCCTAAAGTACGTGTTTGTGTAGATGGTCTGCCCTTCACTACAGAGGGCTATGAAAGAGCAAAGAACATACTAAAGTCCAAATATGGAAAAGATAGCGAAGTTATCAACTCGTACGTTCAGAATATTATTGGATTACCAACTATTCCGGGTAGCCAACCACACAAGATCTATGCATTCTATGAGACATTGTTAACAAGTGTCCAATCATTGGAAACTCTGGGCAAATTGACTGAGGTGTCGGGGTATGTTAGAATGACTTTAGACAAGCTCGAAGGTATCAGGAGTGACTTGGTTAGAACGGATGATGACTGGCAGAACTGCAAGTTTCCCGAACTCATTGAAGCCTTAAGGAAATGGACGGAGCGAAATCCACTTAAACGAGATCAGGAACTGGATAAATCAAATCAGAGATGGACAAATAGATCAAAGAACTTCCAAACAAGACAGCAAGAGCACAAGTCGAGATCATGTGTTTAAAAACACATGATTACTAATGTCACTCTCTATCTTGCTGCTCCATTCTTTGATGTCTTGAATGTTCTCTCCTTTCTCTATCTTTGCTTCTTGTATCTTTGTTTCCAGGTCCTGGATCTCATCGATTTTATCTTGCAAGGTTTTTAACTTTCGTTCCATGGTGGGGACATGTCGTTTTTCTAGAGCTTCCCTTACCCTCTCATTTGAGCCAAGTTTAGAAGCACCTGGAGGACATGATCCCAAGACAGAACCAAGCTTTGCCAAACAGCAACTGGGAATAAAGAACGATGAGACCAAGTTGTTGGGCATGAAGTGGAACAAGTCCACAGATCAATTAGCAGTGGTATTCCCTGATGTGGAGTCAAAAGAGGACACTAAGAGAACAGTTCTTAGCAAGCTAGCTTCCATATTCGATCCGTTAGGACTAGCAGCACCAGTAACCCTAACCAGCAAATTCATATATAGAGACGTGTGCGACTCTCGAGGTCTTTGGGACCAAGAACTGCCGGAAGTCATCATGAAGCGGTGGCAATTATGGAATGCGAATCTTCCAGTGCAAATTGAAGTACCCAGAAGTCTGGCAATGCATCAAGACGAGATTTGTTCGATAGATCTGCACGCCTTCGGTGATACCAGTGGCCAAGGGACAGCTGCGGCAGTTTACGCGGTGGTAAACCAAGAACAAGGAGTCACGCAAGGTTTGGTAACGGCAAAGGCACGGTTGGCGAAGAAGAACTTAACTATACCCAGGCTAGAACTTGTCTCGGGACAAATGGCTGTCAATCTACTAGACAACGTGAGAAATGTATTGACGAGATTCCCGGTGCAAGATTGTTACGGTTGGTTGGATAGTACGATAGCTCTACACTGGATCAACGGCGAAGGGAGTTACAAGCAGTTTGTACGAAATCGGGTAAAGAAGATCAAGGAAAAGAGTTACATAAAGTGGCGACACGTTGGAACGAAGGAAAGCCCAGCCGATATTGGTAGTAGAGGTTGCGCAGGTGACAAAATTCCAAACAAATGGCTCAATGGTCCGCTTTGGCTGTCCAACCCGAGTGACTGGCCACCAGAGATCGCTACCCCGGCGACAGATGTATCTAAGGCTGAATTGAAGCTGGATCAAAGAGCAGTGTTAAGCTGTGCAATGGACGGAGAAGCTGAGGTGATGTACAGGGTACTCGAGAAACATAGCTATTGGAAGGCGATGAGGATAACTGCTTGGATAGCACGATTTCTGTTCAATTTGAGATCGCATCCAACGGAACGGCGTCGTGGAGTGTTGACCACCGAGGAAATTCAAGAACAACTCAATTGGTGGATAAAGAAAGAACAGTTGCGATACGATGACACTGAACAACTAGAAGAAGATAAACATCACCTCAACCTGGAGGAAAACAAATCAGGCTTATTTGTGTGCAAAGGGCGAATACAAGGTGAATACCCCACATATATTCCTCCCACATCAAAACTGGCGGAGAAGATCGTGATGCATGAACATGTGTGCACCTTACATGGGGGAGTCGGAATGACGATGGCTGCGGTGAGGAAACGCTACTGGATCCCACGGCTGCGTCAATTAACGAAGAAAGTGAGAAGAAACTGCAACGGATGTAAGAGATTTCAAGTAACCCCCTTAAACAAACCACCCACAGGCAACCTACCCAAGGACCGAACGCAGGGAACCAGACCCTTCCAAGTGATCGGAGTCGATCGGAGTCGAAGGCTTATCTACTTTTATTCACGTGTAGTCTTACGAGAGCAGTTCATTTGGAACTCTTACCGAACATGTCGACCGAGGAGTTTATGCGCAGTCTAAAGCGAGTCATAGCGAGAAGAGGCAAACCAGAAAAAGTATACTCGGATAATGCCAAGACGTTCGTGGCGGCGGCTAATAGAATCCGGAAGATTTCCAAGAGTGAGCTAGTAAATGACTTTCTCGCGAAGAACAACATTACCTGGCAGTTTAATCTGAGCAAAGCCCCGTGGCGGGGCGGTCACGGGGCGGTCAGTATGAAAGACTTGTTGGTTTGGTGAAACAATCATTGTACAAGGTGATAGGAGCGTCGCACTTGAAGTGGAAAGAGCTCGAGGAAGTCGTGTTAGACGTGGAGATTAGCTTAAACAACAGACCTCTTACTTACGTAGAAGACGATGTGGAGTTGTCAGTTCTTACCCCTAATCTGATGATAACTGGTGAATCGTATGTTCTTCCTGACGAAGAAAGGGATTCGACGGAAGAAGAAGAGATCAAAAGACGTGCAAAGCATGTACTGCGAAGTAAGGAAGCTGTATGGAAAAGATGGACGGGGGAGTATATGAGAGCCCTTAGAGAACGACACAACCTTAAACACCAGGGAAAGAATAAAACGCCAACGGTCGGAGAAGTAGTGTTAATCAAGAACGACAGTAGAAATCGCGGTAAATGGGGAATATCGGCATAGTTACGAAGCTGATTAAGGGACGTGACGGAGTGGTGCAAGGCGCTCGAATGAGATCACGGAAAACGACGATCGACCGGCCGGTACAAGATCTTTACCCTCTAGAATTGTCAACCGAGTCAACCAAGGAGGACGATCGCGAAGAAGCAAAGAGCCTAGACACAGGTGCTAAAGAATTCAGACCCAGAAGAGCGGCGGCTGTGTTGGCGAAAGAGAAGATAAAACTTTGGGCGGAGGACGAGGATATTTAGTTGACATTCCCCACTAATCGTGGATAATGGGGGGAGAGTGTCGGAGACCTTTAAGTACTTTATAATACGAAAAATATATAGTTCATTTGTTTAACCTTATTTTGGTTCGCGCGCGTGGTTACCACGCGAAGACGCTTTGCGGGGGGTAGTGAGAGAATTTAGATTTCAAAAGGGCGAGATATTTCTGTGATTTGTGAAGCGAAAAGTACAATCTTTTGTAAACGTTAGTGAATGAGTGATTGCTTTATTGTCGGGGAAGCAATCCCGACACTCGCTTTTATCAACTTAATTGTAAATATGAATGCATGTTGATACTGGTAGGAAGCCTTGTTTTGTAATCAAATATTCTATTACACATTTTAGCACTCAAACCGGTCTTATAGTTATATTTATAAGTATAAGTCATAAAGTCATGTTTCCTCGTTTGATACATATGTCATAAAGGCATATATGTTTCCTCGTTCTTAAAAAGATCCCGCTTTATATTGAATTTAAACTTAAAGACATGAGTAAACTGACATTCACTCAAACACTCCCTATACAGTACTGATAATATACATATATTGTGTATTTTATATGACTATGTATATACACTATATATGGAGACAGCATACACTATATAGCTACACTTTGTCCTTTGACATTCACTCAAACACTCTAGATGCGATTGTTTACTTGCTTTTAACTGCCTAGCTAGCAGTCCTTTGTTTTACCCAAGAAAAACAGCGAGTAACCGAGGTAAAACTTATATTTTCTTTTCCTACAAAACATGTGTTCTTAAAAGCATGCTTACTGCGCATGCGCTTGCTAAATTATGCTAAAAACTTTATGTAAGACATATAACGCGTGTCCATTCCGCCGGCCTTGATTGGATCAACACAAGAATGTCATGAAATAATATAAACATATATCTAAAACTTATCTGTTCAAACTTATGTTCGTTCATTGTTCATTACTTCACTTCATTTCATCATCTTTCTTCGGCACTTCCTTCGCTGGTAGAAGTAAACATAACTTCACAATCGGTCGGATGAAGGTGCCAGTCTTCGTTTGTACAGTAACGACTCGAACAAGTTCATCTGGACCAGGATGAACCTTTGTGACTCGAGCAAGAGGCCATTGACAAGTTGGTGTACGATTGTCTTTAACGAGGACAATATCATCTAGTTGAAGATTTCGTTTTGGAACTTTCCACTTGTTAAATCGTTGTAAGCCATTGAGATATTCAGCAGACTATCGTTTCCAGAAATGTTGCGTCAATGCTTGACAGAGTTTCCATCTTTTTAAACCAAGAATGGGCTCTTTATAAATGCGGCTAGGTAGAGCTTCTAAAGGACGTCCAATTAGAAAATGTCCAGGGGTAAGTGGAGATATTCCATCATCATTTGTATCAAGCGAAGGTATCAGTGGACGAGAGTTGAGACAGGCTTCGATTTGGCTTCGAGAGGGTGGTTGTCATTTCTTCGAAGTTTAGTTTGGTTTCCCCAACTATTCGCTTCAAGTGCCGTTTACAGGACTTTACCCCGTTCTCCCAAACAGAACCATGATGAGGACCGGTGGGTGGGCTAAACTTCCACTGGATGCCTTGGAACGAACAAAAGTTCATAACAGATTCTTTGATATCTGGTCTTTGAAGTAGTCGATAAAGTTCCCTTAAATCTTTATCCGTACGTCGAAAACAAGTCGCGTTATCGCTCCAAATCTGCATGGGTTTTCCTCTTCGAGAAACAAAGCGACGAAGTGTGGCAAGGAATGCTTCCGCCGAGAGGTCTGATACTAATTCGATGTGACATGACGTGGTTACGAGGCAAACAAAAACTGCTACATAGGCTTTACGATACGTTGGCTTTCGAACTGATCCTATCTTTAGTGTAAACGGTCCAGCATAGTCTACTGAGACTCTCTCATTGGCAAAGGTGGGCAAAACACGTGCTGACGGAAGTTGACCCATCAGTTGAGTTGTTATCTTTGGAGATGCTCGCTTGCACACTACACACTCACGTATCAACTTACGAACGACTCTACGTGCACTAATGATGTGATAGGTATCCTGAAGAGATCCTAAAGTAAGCTTTGGACCAGCATGACACAATCGTTTATGTTCGCTTTGTATGATCAAGGTTGACAGATAATGCATTCCATGAAGGACCAGTGGATGCTGAGATTCGTAATCTTTCATTGACTGCGAAAGACGACCACCAACTCTTAATAATCCGTCTTTATCCAAGAAGGCATTCAATGATTGCACAGGATCCGACAATGGTAATGGGTTTTTCTTTCTTAACAATTTGATAGTGTTTGGGAACATTTGAGCTTGGGCTTGTTTAATCAACCAAGTTTTAGCTTTGGATAGTTCAGACACTGCTAGTGGTGTAGAACTGAACAGGTTTGAACGGGTGACCACGCGAAATACCCAAGCAGTAACTCTCACGAGTTGAATGTAACTGGAATATCGAGTAATGTCAATCACAGGCTCCGTCGAGGCTGTATCTGTCGTTGTTTGCAGAGTAACTTCTTCTTTCTCTTTTAGTTGTAAGCAGTCTTTCGTGACACCCAGCGATTGGAGAGCTTCCAGTGAAGGAGGTGCAGTAAATTTCGATGGCCAATTCGACTGATTTTGCTTGAGCCAATCTGGACCAGTCCACCACAGGGGGTGTTCTTTAATTTCCTTTGCTAATATACCACGAGATCCGACGTCCGCTGGATTTTGTAAACCATCAACGTGTTTCCATCTTTGAGGTGGTATCAGATCTTGTATCTTTGCAATTCGATTAGCTTCAAAAGTTTTAAACCGCTGGCTAGTGCCATAGATCCAGTAAAGAACGATTGAGCTGTCTGTGAAGGCATGTAAATTCAACAATGGAATGGAAAGGATTTCTTGAAGATGTCTCATCATCTGCGCAAGTAAAAGAGCTCCGCAAAGTTCGAGACGAGGAGGGAAACTTTCTTGATTGGTGCAACGCGTGTTTTAGCCATGACAAGAGATATGTGAACTTCACCTGTTGCGTTAGTGCTTCTCAAATAAACAGTACCACAATAAGCCTTTTCACTGGCGTCAGAAAAACCAATAAGCTGTTGATCAACAATCTGGAAATGTATTGGCGTATAGCAGCGAGGGATTTTTAAGTTGGACAGTTCAAACAAACTTTCTCTCCAGTTCATAAAGTGTCTCTGCACGTCCGGTGGCAATGGCTCATCCCAATCGATGCTTTGTTTCCATAGCTGTTGGAAAATGATTTTCACAACAATCGTGACACACGAGATAAGACCAAGTGGGTCGAAGATCTTTGAAGAATCAGATAATACGTTGCGTTTGGTAAGGTGGGACTGATCAACAGAGAGCTCAGCAGTAGAAAATCGAAAACAATCTTGATTTGAGTTGTATTCTATGCCAAGTGTCTTAACGAAGTTGTCTGAATCTCCTAACTTAGATGTGGTTTGGCTGCTTCTAATTTCTTGCGGAATAGAGTTCAACACTTCAGTAGAGTTAGAGTCCCATTTATGAAGTTTGAAACCGCCTGTGGCAAAGAGATCTTGGAGCTGTCGCTGTAACATGATTGCTTCTTGCTGGGTTTGTACAGAAGGTAAACCATCGTCCACGTAAAAGGATTCCCTTACGACTTTGGCAGCGAGCAAGAACTTTGCTTCGTTGTCTTCAGCGAGGCGAAATACCGAATTTGTTGCAAGAAATGCCACACTTGCAATTCCAAACGTGACTCGTGTCATTCGATAATCATGGACTGGATCATTAGGATTTTCTCTCCACAGAAACCGATGGTAATCTCTATCCTCAATAGCTAAGCCAACTGCCCGATACATTTTGGAAACATCAGTGGTAAGGACATACGGATGTCTTCGGAAACGAATGAGAACATCGTTAAGTGGGGAATATACAGTTGGTCCGACAAGAAGCTGATCATTAAGAGAGACACCAGAAGTGGTTTTCATTGAACCATCGAAGACAACACGTAGAGGAGTTGTTGCCGAATCTTTGTAAACAGCATGGTGGGCCAAGTAAAAGGTATTCGAAGAGGGTTTGTTGAGATCATTATCGGGAACTCTTTCAGCATGACCAGAGGAAATATACTCATTCACAACATTTGCGTAATCTTCAAACTGTTCGGAACGATGAAGACGACGTTCAAGAGACAAGAAACGACTTAAGGCGAGAGGTCGTGATTCCCCCAAGGTTGATTTCTGTGGTTTGAAAGGGAGGTTAACAACAAAGCGACCATTTTCTTCATGCTTGAGGTGTTGGTTGTAATGTTGTAATGCTAATTTGTCAGTGAGTGACACAGGTACTTTAGGTGTAGGTGGTTCTTCCAATGTCCAAAATTTCTTCAGCGTTTCTTCGCAACTAGGATAAGCAGTAGATACATGGAGAGTTGCGACTGATTCTGTTGTTGAACGATTACCATTGACATTGCCAAACAAGACCCAACCAAAAAGGGTTTCTTGAGCTGACGGCGTTCCTTTGGGTCCAAGAATAAGCCCTTGTTTCAAGATGTCGTGATAAGCACTTACGCCAAGAAGAATATCAATTGGTTTCGATATATTGAATGCGGGATCTGCTAACTTGAGAGAGGATAAGTGAGGCCAGTGACCTTTTGGAAAGGAAGTGGTTGGTAGACACCTGGTTAAGGACTGAAGAACAATAGCTTGCACATTTGACAGAGTAGAAGAGCTCTGAGTAGATTTCATGTTAATGTTCACAGTACTGTTACTTAGGGTAGAGCACTGGGATCCTCCAATTCCGTTTATGGTGATTTCTTGTTTAGATCTTCTTAACTTAAGGTGTTGAGCCAGTCTTTCAGTGATGAAGGACGCTGTTGAAGCTGGGTCGAGTAGGGCTCGAGCTGTTATTTGTTGACCAGATGGGGAGCTTACGATGACTTCAGCTGTCATCATAAGAACATTATTCAAGCTGTTCGCTTTGGGTGTCGCTACGTAGCTACTGGTGGGTGTATTACTACTGGTGGGTTCACTACAGGTGGGTGGATTACTTGGTGGAAAGGGGTTTGGAAAAGGGGGAAAATTGTTGTTTAGGGCACCTTGCTTTGACAATTCAGGTTTGTTTTCAGGTGGTTTGGAATCATCAACATGCAATAAAGTGTGATGCCTTTTGCCACATTTAAGACATGAATGTGGTGAAGGACATTGCTTTGCCATATGTCTTCCCTTCAGACAATTGAGGCAAAGTCCCTTTTCATACACAAAGGCACGCTTCTCGGAAAGGGATTTCTCTTTGAAGGCTTGGCAATAGGCTATGCTGTGTTTCTGCCCATTGCAAGCTGAACACTTAACTTGTGTGGTAGTGGTATGGACTGATTTTGATTTGCCAAAATTCCCAGGACTGTACGACTTTGGTTTCTTGTTAAAGGGCTGAAATTTTCTTTGATTTCCATCAAAGGAAGTTAGTTCAGTAGTTGTTGCTCTGAGGTCAAGAAATTCAAGGAATTTGGTATAGGAAGGTACATCCTTTTCTGCTTGTGTAAATTTTTGCCATTCAATCATTGTTTGGGAGTCAAGTTTGGACTCACCCAATGTTGTCATAAACCTATCAAAGTCAAGCTTGTCTTGTGCTTTCAATGATCTTAAATGATGCTGGAAAGTGTCATGTAATTGTCTCAGCTCTGAGCTTGAGCCATCTTTAACTGGTTTGGCATTTAGCAAAGCTCTAGCATGAGCACGATGGATAATTTGGGGGCGATCAAAACGAGCCTGGAGTGCTGCAATAGCTTCAGGGTAAGCTTCTGCAACTGCATCGATTCCTTCTATTGCATCTCTAGCCCTTTTAGTGACAAGAGATTTCAGAAGATACTGCATGCGAAGTTGATTATCTAATTTCTTCGAGTTATGTATTGTTGCTTGAAATTGTTGCCAATAAGATTTCCATTTAGTGGGTTCCCCATCAAATGTAGGGATATTGAGTGGAGGAAGCTTCACAGTTTTTTGTTCATTTACTTCAGAACTTTCTAGCGCTTTGACTTTATTTAACAACAAGTTAAGTTCATGCTGTTGTTGAATGTTTTTAACTTCAAGCTCCTTATTTCTGTTTTCCTTTTCAATTTCAAGCTCTTTAGTTTGCTGCATTTGTTCACGGCGATGTTGCTTTATGAGTAGAGATAATTTCTCTTGATTTGACTTAATTTTGTCAAAATAACTAGATAAAAGATCATTCCAATTTCCACGCCTGTCAAAAATGCATGCAAAAGCGCCAATATGCGATATGCAAAGTCCAGCGGTTATTCCAGTAAAAGTATCCAAAACCTGTCGCTTACATAAAGTACAGCGCCACATTCATTCAAAATGGCGGAAAAACATCAGTGAATATAATTCATACAGGACAAAATAATAGACGGATTTTTGAAGAAAACCAGGCAAAGTTGTGGCGAAAGTGTGGACAGAGACGCATTTGAAGATTTGTGAGCTGCTTGGATTAAGGCATAACAGCTAGACCCCGTTTTCTTGTGTTGGAGTGAGTGGGATCAGTCAGCACAGGCCGCACAGCTGAGAGCTCTGTGATTGTGGCAAAATCTAATGTCATACTATACTATATGTAAGCGAGAAAAATTTGTTTGCAAATTTTTACCAGCCAGTTAGTCAGGTTAACAAATTTTGAAAGCAATTTCTTGCTGAAATATGGCTTTTGGTTATGAAAATTTTTAAAATGACATTTACATATTAATGGAGGCAAATTAAATAGTTACTGTCATACAGCAAGCCATTTTCATGCAATAAGGCAAAAGGCTTATTGTGTATAATAGAGATCATACAAAATACAATGCATAGTAAGTCATTCTGAATAGACAACAAAATTTGTTTTTAAAATGATTCTACTTAGCAACAGTTTTGTCTATACATTAGGTGTTTAACATATTGGTAACAAGACTTGCTGTTTGATTGAGTGGCAAAGTTTGTAACAAGTCTAGTCGAGCAACAAAGTTGCAAGCAAAACTCAGCAGGACATTGACTTGCCTCGTTCACAAGGTTTTCATTTGTGTTTGGGGCAAATACTGTTGAAAATGCATGCAGTTATTATGTAATTGTGCTGTACATTAAAAATATTCAACCAACTGTATCCAACCAAATATTCAAAAAAATGTGCTGCATCTGGTTAAACCAGTATCAGTATGTACATGTGTATGCGAAAGTATCTTCTTTGTTAGTTTATTAACATCAACACAATATATGTTGTACAATAAAAAATATGGATTTTAGAAAATAAATGTTCACTGTTTTGTCCATTGCTTTGTCTTTTGCTAATATGGTTGGCTTGGCACACATAGTAATTCAACCTATTAGTGTGCATGACATGCCAAGATCCCTTCCATTGCCAAGTCAAACTGTTTTAGTATTAAGTAAAATAACAACTTTGAGGCAGGTTTTTTAAGACCCTTCCAGGAAAATTAAAATTGTTTGGTGTTAACACTGAGTAAAATAACAATGTCGGGTGCTTTCTGATTCAACACAATACAATGGTTATGAACTGCATTGGGGTGCAAGGCTCTTTCCTTGACAAGTCAAGTTGGGTCAATCGAGAAAAGTGCCTCCCCCCCCCCCCCCCCCAGAAAAACCTCTGCAATTTGTAGGCGGTGAATGTGCTTTTGGAGTTTTGGTAATAGCAAAATTTACTACAATGCAACTCAGCAAAATAAATGGGTGGGCCTTATAGTGGCATAAGAATATGTTCCTTACAATATGTTCCTTGACAAGTTATTGAGCAAGATCCTTCTTTTGGACAAGTCAAATCATCTGGCATAACCAGGTACGGCATTACAATTGTGTCTGAACACAATGCATGCAGTGGCAGATATTGTAGTTTTATTAACCCATGGAGTCGCACTGCGCCCTGGTGCGGGCTACTATAATTTTTTACTCTGTCTAATGCCAGACAATCTTACTCGTTAAGGGAGAGCACTAGCTATTACTGGGTTACATATTACTGGGTTACATATTGACTGGCAATGCGCCCAACTTTAGTACGGTATTTAATCTGTTCAACGCCAGACGATATTATTTGTCATTGGTAGAGTACTGCCAGCAAATGGGTTAACAAACCTATCTGACAATCTATATTATTAACCCATTTGACTGGCAATGTGCCCAGCACCATACTTTAGGACTTACTCTGTCTAAC